>JAHWXV010224233.1:0-12761 GCA_024586415.1 Phrixothrix hirtus | reverse complement strand
TCCAAATTTGTCGGTCGGTTTTAAATGATGAATCTACTATAGAGGGTGTCTGATATAATGAATATCTCTGTAAAGGCTAAGATCTAAAGCTACCGGGAACCCAAATTTTCAGAAAATTGGCTACAGCCTTAAAAATAAAATTTTTCGACTTTTTACCAGAAAAAGTTTTTATAAAATTTTGGAGCCAACCCTGAATTAATTCTTTACTATTCGGATATACAATTTTCCAACTATTTACTACATCATGTAAAATAAAATTGATACCCCAGTCCTAGCTCTACAAAACTGTTTGGTTTCCAAATGAGATCACACATTTTTACTTTCTCTTACTTATATGAAATATAATATAGAAAAAGTCACGTCTTCGGTCAAAATTTTCTATGTCCAATTTTTAGCGAAAATACGCGTTTTCAGGTCCCCTGAATCCGAAAAATGTGGTTTTAGAAATTGGTCTGTGTGTGTGTGTGTACGCGCGCGCGCGCGCGTGTGTGTGTGTGTGTTTGTATGTGTATGTGTATGTGTGTGTGTGTATGTGTGTGGGCGCGCGCGCGTGCGTGCATGCGTGCGTGCGTGCGTGCCTGCATGCGTGCGTGCGTGCGTGCGTGCGTGCTTGCGTACGTGCGTTCGTGCGTGCTTGTGTGTGTGTGTGTGTGTGTGTGTGTGTGTGTGTGTGTGTGTGTATGTGTGTACGTATGTGGTTAATATATCTCGAAAAACAAACTTCGTAGGTTTATTGCAATTTTTTTTGAAAACCGTTATAACGATGTTTTTTAAACTCGCCACGTTTCTTGCACCTGTAATGCTATATTACGGGAATTAATTGGTTTCTCTGAGGAAATTCGTTAACGTGAGTTATTGAGAAGAATCTCTAGAGTTACGCAAGGTTTTATCTGGCGAGTAACTTGGATGGGTGACCGTTCCAATTATCGTCATCAAAATAAAAATAGAATAATATTTTATTGATTTGTGTGCCGTATTTACATACTTAATTACTTTTCATTTAAATCTATAAATTATTTTTGCTTTCAATGAGCTCAAAATTTAATTTTAAAACTCTTAGTACATTTATAAAGGAAATTATAAATGGATGAATTATTTATGCTTTTAAATTAATTTTAGAGTTTACAATTTAGGTTCATAAGAAAGTCACTAACGTCAATAAATTCAAATGAAATTTAAAATGTGTAAGAGAAAGTCGTGTGTTGCCTTACACCAGATTTTACTAATTATGTAGGTGTATTTAACAATTTATCACTGACCTACTTCCTTTTGTTGTATTTTAAATGTCGGAAATTAATTTAATTTGTAATTTGCAATCAAAGTAAATTGTAAGTACGTAGATACTTTCTTATTGTAACGAATTTCCCAATAAGGTTTAACATAATTTATGCATAATGAATTATAGTACAAGTTAAACTTATTTCCATAAACTATAACAAAAATAAATAAATTAAATTATCTTTACATATATTATTACATATTTAATGCGTAATGGCTGTAGACAATTCCAATAATTTTCAAGCAATTCAAATACATACATACATACGTACATGTGTAATTGTAAATAAAATTTATGAAGTAAGTTGCTGTACTGAATGCTATCATAATAATAACAGCACCCTCTATAACTTTGTGCTCGGACTGTAATGAGCGTAAGAGATTATTACGCTTTTAAGGAACAACGGTTGATTACTCCCTACAACGAATTATACAGTTTTTTACATTAAAACAATTTAAAATAAGTAATTGAGAGAAATGTTAATGAAAGACTAGGATAAATATAAATAAGAAAACGTGTGATTACATTTCGATGACATCCTATGATGTCAAAATAAACAAACCTGTTTAGTCATTGCTTTGAATGAATTACGACGTAAAGCGAACGGGATCGGATTTTATTCATACCATAGCTTTAAATCGAGTTTTACTGAAAACTATAATCTTTTAACCTATTTTTTTTTAATTGAAAGGGTGCTTATGATTATTCCTCTAACTATCTTTAAAAAAATACCCATTTGATTAGTATAGTATAGTATCTATCTCTATGTAATATCCAAAGTTACAAAGATACGTACTTATGGCAAATAATTATTCATACAAAATAGTATACACCTACAATTAAAATTTTTGATTTTTCATTATAAAAATAAAGCTGGTCGATATCGCTTTTACTTGCAAAACTATTCCTATCGTTATCATTATCTGAATGAATAATAAACTGTTCAGTTAAATTTTTTATTAATGTCATCCAATTTATACCTTCTGTTTCTTCTTTAATTATTTGGCTGAACCAATTTTTCCAACTACTAACCCTTATATTTTTAATTACTTTTAATAAATGTTCCTTAGTTTCAATTAATTTCAAAGTTGTATATTTTGATGCAACTTCAATTTTGTTTGAGCTCTTTTTAAGTTGATAGGATTTAATTCATAATAATAAGGCGATAACGTAACACAGCTTTATTATGTTTTCTAGCCATTTTATCTGTAACATAAATTATATTCGTCTTTATGTTAACGAACTAACTGAAAAAGCCCTCATTGAATAATTTTTTCATCAAATTCAACATCCTTCAATTGCAGCCAACCTTGCATATCTTTTTTCTTTGACGATCACATGAAAATTTTCTCTGAATTACGGCTGAAAGGTAGCATGATCCACTATAATAACATCATACTCCGATATCTTTTGTAGCGTCTTCATAAACCACTCTTTAAATATATTTGTATTAATATCTTTATCGTCTTAAGTGACTTAAGATTTTATTTTAGTACAGTAACTTCTCCTGTTTACTTGTACTTTTTCACAAATAATACATAGCTAACTGTTCTATGCCTAAGATTTACAATAGGTATAAATAGTTATAGCTACAATTGAATTTATAAACAAATGTGTTTTTTCTGTTGTAAAAATTACTGTTCCTATTTTCGTTAGGGTGTGTTGATTTTTAACTTATAGATATTCACAATACCTTGTTCCTCAGCAATTGATAAATCTCACGATTATAATTGACGACGGTTTTTAGATGATGACATCACAACATTAGATGTAGATGACATCACACCCATTATTAATATAATATTATTTGTTGAGAAAATAAGAAAATAACCAATTATAAAAAGAACTGATTTTTCTATTTGCGGAAAAGCTTAAATAAATACTAAAACAATTTCGGTACAGAATTACAAGATCAGCTTTAAATTGTTTCGTGTAGATATGATCGGCAAACTACTAATTATAACTCGTTGTTTAAGACGTAATTTTCAAAATGTCCTTCAGAATTAAGAAACATTATGATTACTTGAAAAAAAAGAATAGCGTATAGATCATGAAGCATTTAATGCCTCTGATTTACCATTTCAATGAATAACGCTTTTCTAATAAAATAATAGATTTTATTACATGTGAAGTATAATTGAAATGATTGCATTAAAAGAATATCCTTTAATTATGAAAAGACAATAGCAATTCGTTTATTTCACTAAATTGATAATCAACTCAATACGATTAGAAATATGTACTTTTATATATGTATGTTACATATGTATATTCAGGCTTCGAATTTAGCAGGTTAATCTAAAGCTCAAAGGGTATTTTTTCAATAATAGTCGATTGCTAATTCGTACTGTTTTGCATTGTTACACGTCTATCACATCAAAGGCATTTTAATTATTTAAAAAATTAGATCGCCCGTCAGTTTAATGTCAACTTCTTAATTAAATAATAACACCATTAGTTATACCTTTTATTATTAAAATCACTATTGCTATTTGAAATAAAGTTCATTATGGAATAATACAATATTCGTCACTTTAAGAAACGTTAGCATTTTAAAACGCAATTAGAACATTGTTTATACCATTAAACATAAAAATACAGTTTGAATATACCAATTCGTTTTAATTAAAAAAAATAATTTTTTATGGAGAATAAATTTTGTTATTAGTTGATAATTTGTTTCTACGGTCTGAAATATGAACAGAAATTGAGATAAACGAATTATTTGTTTTAAAATGTATAACCGAATATCTGCCAATTTTAGGCCCGTAGCTAGTTGGATAAAATATTACTTATGCAGTATGAAACAAATGTATCTATATACACTGGTATGTAAGTTTGCATCTCCTGTTGAATATTATACATGTTAAGCAACTTTCACACACGACGGCTTTATCCGTATGGAAAAAATCGGCACTGTTTTTCTCCGTGCGTTTGTTGCAGTGCAGATAATCAAAATATATAGCCGCTTTCACACAGCACGGTTACCATATCGTATCCGTCCCATGTGAAAGCAGCTATACATTTGATCTACTGTGACAAACGCACGGAAAAACCCGTACGGATTTTTTCCGTACGGACAAAACCGTCGTGTGTGAAAGAGGCATTAAGTTCTTCGGTAGTTTAAGCGATTTAAGTTTGAAGGCATTAACACACTTATGATGTATAAGTCAACATAAGGCTGAATTCTCATTCATACGCGAAACGACGGTAACACAGAAATACCTACTGCAAATTACATATCACTACATAGTTTTCCATAAAATACGTAGAACATACATTACCATTCGTGTTCCTACGTACGAGGGCTGTATCCACGAGATGGCCACACTAATTATCGAATGTATATCATTTCTGTCAAATAGAATCTGTTAGTAGGCTGCATATAAATTTTTAGCGCTATATGTTATTTATTTTATATTCGACAGCCATAAAAAACGCATAACTTGTGATTATGTTAAAATAATCGATAAATACGAATTTCCTGCATTGATTAAGAATTATTTTTTGCGTGGAAAACCATGAAAGAAGCAAAGGAAGAGCTTGATAAATATTATGTCACATCTGCTCCGGGGAATTTAACTGTGATTTATTGGTTTGCAGAATTTAAATGTGGTCGCATAAGTACAATTGATGAACATCGTTCAGATCGACCAATAGAAGTGATCACCAAAGACATGATCGATAAAATCCATGACATCGTTTTGGAAGATCTACGAGTGAAAGTGCGTGAGATAGCTGACATCGTAAATATCTCAAAAGAACGTATGGGTAACATTTTGCATGAACAGTTACATATGAATAAGCTGTCAGCAAGATGGGCATCGAGTTTGTTGACAATCGAACAAAAACGCAATAGTCTGGTCATTACGAAGTAATGTTTCAACGTAATCCAGATGAATTTTTGCATAGATTCATAACCGTAGATGAAACATGGATCCACCACTACACAACTGAAATAAAACAGTGGATTGAAGCTGGTACAAGTGCACCAAGGAAAACAAAGGGGTTGCATCAGCTGGAAAGGTTTTGGCGACTGTTTTTTGGGATGAGCGAAACTCGATCTCTCAGCTCTACTAGAAGAAAAAGAAAAACGATGGGAAACATATAAAAAGAGATTTTTAAATGGAATTGAGTAAGGTCAATTTTAAGCCAAATTTACATGTTTTTTAAACTGAGGCAATGACGTCATCGAACTTTTTTCCCTGAAATATACCTACATTTTGGCATATTTAAAAATATCTGACTTTTCTAAACAAATTTTACAAATAAAAAAATTTTATATCCTTTTCTTTAAAAAACTATAAGCACATTTGTAAAAAAAGGTATTATCTAAAATTCGCAGTTGTCGTGATTTAAATAAGTTGCATTTGGAAACAAATAGAAAAATTACACGTGTCAGTAATTAAGCTAATAGTTGAGAAATATCGTTTTAGTGTTGTTTTGATTTCAAAATGTTTATGCACAACGAAAAAGTCGACATGTTTTTAATTTAGGGGGAATCTCTAAAGAACCCTAGAAGATCAGTTTAGTTATATGGTCAGAGATACCCTGAACGTGTTATTCCAAGCTTAAAAATATTTTCAAGATTGGAACGAAATGTACGTGTGCAAATAACGAGACATTTTCTTCTCGAAAAGGAAAAACTATGTTAAAAGGTTCAATTCTGACAATACTGTTGCCCATGTTTTGCAGTATTTTGAAGACCATCCAAGGAATTTGATTCGGTAAATCTGTCGTGAGTCGAATTTAAGATACAGTTCGGTACGAAAAAGTTTGAAAGAAAATGGTTATCACGATTATAAACTTCACAAGTTAGAACATTTGTCAGATCAACATAAACAACGAAGAATTATTTATGTTGCCCAAGTGATGGAAAACCTGGAGATCAATGACAATCGGTTTTTTCAGCATATGTTGTGGAGGGACGAAAGCCATTTTATTAGTAACGGTAAGCCTAATATAAAAATGAACATTTTTGGGCTACTTAAAATCCACATTTTGTCAATCCGATTGAAAATCAAGAACATTTCGGAATTAATGTTTGGTGTGACATTATTAACAGGAATTTGATTGATCCACACTTTTACAAAAGAGTTTTACATAGTGAGCGATATTTGCAATTTCTTCAAGAGCATCTTACTGTGCTTCTCGAAAATGTGCCATTACAGTTGCATGACGGAGCTCCACCCCATAAATCAAGAATTGTCCATTATTATTTAAATGAAACTTATGGAGAAAGTTGGATAGGTATAAATGGACCGATACAGTGGGCGCCTAAATCGCTGGACTTCACACTACTAGACTTCTTCTTGTGGGGAACTTTGAAAAATAAAGTTTACAAAACACAATCTGTTAACTTGGAACATTTAAAAGCAAAAATTAAAAACGCTTGCGACAAACTATCTGGAGAAATGTTTACGCAAGGCTTCAGTGAGAGAAATAAGGTGGAGGTTGGATAAGTGTCAAGAAGTAGGAGGTGCTAACATTGAAAATTTGTTGTAGTGATTGCCTACATACTTTATTTCTTTCTGTGTTTCTTAATGATAAATTAATAATTAATACTAATTAATAATAATCATTAATAATGTTTAATTACTGATAGATGCAACTTTGTTATTTTTTCCAAAGGCTACTTGTTTAAGTCGTGACAATTGCGAATTTTAGATAATACTTTTTTTTACAAATTTGCTTATAATTTTTTAACGAAAAAAGATAGAAAATTTTTTTATTTACAAAATTTGTTTAGAAAAATCAGCTCTTTTTAAATATGCCAAAACAATGCTTTGTTTTGAAGATATAAGGCGATAAATGTTTCTTAAAGAAAACAATACTTTATTAATTACATTTTGCATGTAAAGATTCTTAATCTGCAAAACTGCTGAAAATGACTACCACCAGCTAGGACGCGTGCATCCCATTTTCTCCTCATCGAATGCCAAACTCCTTTGAAAAACACTAATATTGTTTCTTTTGATATTACGCCCAACAATTATTCGATCTCTCAAATTTTCTTCATTTTCCACTAAAGTAGTATATACTACTGTCTTTAAATGGTCCCATAGGAAAACAATCGCAGGGGTAAAAGTATGGACCATAAGTGATGTTCACCACAACTAATCCAACGATCTCCATATGTTTCATTTAACATTAAATTATGCTGGCGCACCATCGCGCATAGACTACACTATATTTCTAATTGCCAATAGTACATCCTCTAAAAACCAATATAGTGATTTTTCCAAAAAATTTGATATACCTCGCCACTAACTTTACCTGGTATAAATACCAGTTCAATTGGCCACCCACTTACAATCCAAATCCAAATGTGTAGTAAAAATTGGTGTTGGAAACGATCTTCAAGTACTTCACGTGGATTTCCATCAGCCCACACATGGTTATTATAGAAGTACCTAATTGTATTTTTCGAGAAATTTGGTTTATCCGTAAAGAAAACTAGCCCCAGTAGTTGAAGAACATAAACATTGACGAATTCCAGCCGCTGAATGTGATATATATATATATATATAAAATCAGTTGCGATTCAACAATTTCCTCACAGTCCCATTACTTACATTTGAAGCATTTGCTATTTTTCTGGTAGAAGTGCTTTCACCTTCTTCTGCCATATCCTGCAAATCTTCTTCCAATTCTAGCGCTTTTACTACATTTAGGTTTGCTAGTCCTCCATTTCGTTTAAATGTGCCGATTTCGTGAAGACGTTGAAGAGTATTTTAGAACCTGACGAGCGGTAAATTGTTCAGTGTACACCCGGTTAAAATCTAACGAATTCCCATTGGCAAATCCATACATAAAATACATATCAGTCATCTCGGCGTTTGAATAACGATTGATAGAGTTTCACTAACAAAACGAACAACTATATAAAAAACAAAACTATCAAACAAAACTCGCGGCGCAATCAATTTTAACAACTATCAAATACAGAGTGTTACAGATATCACTCCCCAGGGGAATAGCCGTTATTTCCAACACTTTTGGCAAACGCTTATTTTTATTTATGTATATTTATATTTATATTCATCAGTAACCTTCAGCTCAGGATTCTAATACGAATTAACTAAGGGAATTCAATTTACTGTTTAGATAGAAAAGATAAATGCTAGAATGTGATGAATTAATCTAGAATAAGATATTAGTCACAACAATAAATTACAACGCTATGACTCATTGCTGACTTAATTGAATTTAGAGGTATCAATTACAGCAATGAGTCGCCTAGGATTTCATCATCTATTTTATTCTCAAGAGTGCTAGAAACTTCTAGAAACTTCCATTGTTTCTAATTTTCGTTACACTGCCCCCTTCTTAAAACTATTACGTCCCGTAACAGTGATATTGGACTTTGAACTTGCGAAGGTTCTATTTCCGTTGGCGAATGTCGGAATCTGCAACGTGACCAATACTTGCAGCCCCATTTGTTGAAGAAATGGCAGTCCACAGATTTTGTCGCTGGTGGAATTCCATTTGGATTCCAACTGCTCACCAGGATCTTGACACCAGTGTCACGAAACCTACCTCCAACATGTTACGTATCACGCGGCAATTAATCTGGTCTAGGACACAGCCGAGCTTTGGTACAGCTAGATTTCTATTGGCACCGGTACAAGTGTGTTTTCTTAAATCCCATAATGCCTTCCAAAAGTCTTGATAGCATGGTTTTTGATAGGATAATGCTTTCGGCACAAGGTAGTAAATACTTCGCATACCTTGGCGGTGACGGCGTAGTAGTTGACATGCCTTTCCAATTTCTGGCTCTTATTGCAGTATCTCTTCACCGCTACCATACCCCTCCTTAAACTCAACTGCAATGTTACGGGACATTTGGACGTCCTTAGCGACACAATAGGCCAAGGGGTACTCCTCTGGTACATCAAAAAGATTTATGTACTCGTCAGTGGTAAATCCAAATCTAGCTTTGTGGCGTCCAGAATAGGTGGTCATAAAGTCAGTGAATGATTGTTCGCTGTTTTTGACTCCTAGTACTTCCACTCCGAAATGTCGCCATTTGCACACATCATTGCTGTCCTTGTTCTTCGTTCTTCCCAGCGTATTGGGCTAACCGATTCATGTGAACCACTTTAAGCTTTCCTCCGGGAATTTTCATAATTCGGTAGATTACATCGTTGATCCTTTTTACTACTTTATACGGGCCTTCCCAAGACCTTTGCAATTTGAGGGATAGACCTCGTCATCGCTGAGGTTGCGACAACCAGACTAGATCATTAGGTTGAAATTCTCCCGTTTTGGAACTTGCATCATATTGGACTTTCATTCGATCGCTTGAAATCTGGATGTTATTACTAACTCTCTCATGAATAGAATTTAGTTTCTTTCATAGGCTTTCTGCATACGCATTTCCAGCCACCTACACCTCTCCAGGCTTACTACCAAATTCCAAATCACACGGTAGTCTTATTTCACATCCAAACAACGCTCTAGCTGGGGTCTCTCCTGTTGTTTCATGTACAGTTTATCGATATGCCATCAGGAATAGATGCAAGTTCTGGTCCCAATCCCTTTGATGATCCTACACAACTGTCGACAAATATTTTCCCATTGTTCGATTCATGCATTCTACCATTTCATTTGACTGAGGGTGAAGAATAGTTGTTCTTGTTTTGCGTATTTTCAACAGTTGGCAGAAACTTTGAAACAAGACTGACTGACAATATCTTCCTTGGTCTGAGTGTAATTCCAAAGGAATCTCAAAACGGTCAAACAATTCTTTTACCAAGGTCTCAGTCACCGTAACTGCCTCTTGATTAGGTAAAGCGTATGCTTCGGTCCATTGCAATCAGAATGTATTTGTTATCTGTTTCGGTTTCTGGAAATGGACTAACTATATCAATGGCGACTATTTTGAATGGACTACCCACATTACATTTCCTCATCAGTGCTTTTCTCCTACCGAATGGACCAATCCCAGATGCACATATTACACATTTTCGATACCATTCCTTAACATTATCCTTGAATTTCATCCAACAAAATCTTTCACGGTCCTTTCCCACGGTTTTCTTTACGCCCATATGCCCTCTTGATGGACCATCATACAGCTGTCGTAGAATTTCTGATACTTTGTTCTTCGTAACCACCAACTGCATTCGTGTTTTACGTCAATCATCACTTTCCAGGGCTCTATTCAAAAGGACATTCTGAACTTGCAAGGAGTCCCATTGGGACCAATATACCTTAGAAATTGGACTAAATGAGGCCACTTCCTCCCAGCCTGGTTTTCGAACTTCGTTTTTCCACTTTAATAGCACATTCAGGTCTGGGTCGTTTTCCTGCTCTTGATTGACATTATCTGGGTTCCAATCATAGTTATTTACAGTAGTACGGTTGACAATAGGGTCTTCAACTTTTGACTCCAACCGAGTTCAATGCTTGCAATCTTCTGTGCAAGGCCGTCTTGATAAAGCGTCAGCATTTCTATGAATGTTTCCGGCACGATGTTCAACTTCAAAATCATACCCTTGTAGCCATCCAATCCATCTCGATATTTGACCTGGATTCTTAAACTGCAGGAGCCACTTCAATGCCGCGTGGTCAGTTTTCAGTAAGAAATTTCGACCATAAAGGTATTTGTAAAAGTGTTCAACGTCCTTTACCATTTCCAGCAATTCTTTGCACGTAACGCAATAGTTCCTCTCAGGTTTGGATAACACTTTGCTAAAATATCCAATTACTCGTTCTTCTCCGTCTTGAATTTATGGTAGTACTTCACCAATGCCAACGTGACTAGCATCGGTATTTAGGATAAATTTTAGCATATCTGAGTATAGGTGCTGTTATCAATGCTTGTTTAAGTGTTTCAAATGACTACTGGCAACTATTGCTCCATAAATATGGCTGATCTTCTGCAGTAAGTTTTGTAAGAGGTTAGCGATGTCTGCAAATCCATGTACAAATCGACGATAGTAAGTGCATAATCCCAGGATGCTTCTTAATTCATGTTTATATTTCGGCTGCAACCATTCCCGCACGGACATAGATTTCTATAGATCTGCTGCCACGCCTTTTTCCGAGATTACATGACCCAAGTACTCCACTTTGTTTTGAAACAAGTTACACTTTTTCGGATTAAGTTGTAGACGTGCACTTCGTAGTCTTTGAAACAGCTCTTCGAAATTTTTCAGGTGTTCGTCGAAGGTCTTTCCAATTACTACGACATCGTCTAAATATACTAGACATGTTTGCCAAGACAACCATCGCAGGATCAATTTGATTAGCCTTTCAAACATCGCTGGTGCATTGCACAAGTCAAAAGTCATCACAGTGAACTGCCAAAGATCAGATCCAATAGAGAAAGTTGTCTTTACCCGGTACTCAGGCTCCATACCGACTTGCCAATATCCACTTTCCATATCTAAGATCGAAAACATTTGGGGCGGAAAAGCGTGTCTAAAGTATCATCTATTCTGGGTAGGGGATAGCTATCCTTTTTGGTCACATTATATAAACGACTGTAATCCACACATAATCTGGTGCTCCCATCTTTCTTTTTAACCAGTACAACTGGCGACGCCCAAGGACTGCTGGATGGCTCTATCAACACTTCATGGGCCATGTCTTTGGTTATGCGTTCGGCTTCTCCTCGTTTGGATAAAGGCAGCTTCCTTGGTCGTTGACGTATTGGTTGGGCATCACCGGTATTTATTTTGTGCGTCACAACATTTGTTCTTGCTTTCAAACGGTCATCCGTGGCAAATATATCGGCATATCTTTGGATCAACTGACTTGCTTTAATCTTTTGCCCATTATCCAAAGATTAAAGTGTGGCATGCATTTAGATAAATTCTTTACGGGCAAAACCTCCTCTCTAGCTTTTGTGCAACGTACCACAGATGAGATAGGTTTGCATGATCCTAATTCAGTGCCCTTCTTTAGAGTCATTTGGAAGGTTTTGACACTCATCAAGCAAACAGGCGTTATTTCCTTGGTCTCGATCAACGCTCTTCCAGCTAAAATTCTACTACCGATACTTATATTACTGGTTTCTAAAATTCCTATACATCCTACCCGGAAGTCTCCATCCGGTTGGCCCATAACTATTGTTGCTTATCTTTATTACATGGTCGTCCCGTTTACTCATGGGTATCTCTTAATCATCAGCCAGTATGATGTGGTTCTTCAAGTCTAAGGCGCAGCCAAACTCAGATAATACATCCATATGCAACATAACAGTTTTATCAATATCAACTACTAGCACGCGATGCGTTAACTTCCTACATTTGATCTCAGTGTCTGTAATAATTTCTCAATGAACGGTTGCGTGCTTTCCGGTAGCTGTACGTAATCGCAGGTGTGACGTCAATAATCTTCCATTCCCAACAACGCTCGGTTTTACTATTATCCTTGTTGCTCCTGTGTCCAGCAGCATTTTGCAATTCTTCCCTGCAATTGTTCCATTAATGTAAAGACTATCCGGTTTATGTTTTAACAATGCCACTTGGAT
>JAHWXV010224012.1:0-11432 GCA_024586415.1 Phrixothrix hirtus | reverse complement strand
CAAAATAAACGTAGGCAATAATTTAATCAATTGTGGATACTATTGGCATATCTATGTGCGTAAGAGAAAGTCGTGTGTTGTTTCACACCAGATTTTTATACTTAAGTTTGTACTCACATGGACACGTGACCGCAACAATTTCATTAAAATCGGAAAACCTGAAGTGCCACTTTACTTTTGTCATGTTTTGGTTTTTCGCGATTTTCTAGAAATCGATTTCTTTAAGATTTATTGTATTTCTTAGAAATTTAACGTCCTTTGATATAATTAAGACGAGTTCACAGAAAATTTTCCGTAAAATGAGTAACCTCAAAATTAATATTTTAAATTAACACTTGAAATTAATACTTAAATAAAATGTAGAAGAGCATTCACATTAACGAAATTAATCTTTAAAATTACCAAAAATAGGAAACGTAAGTCTTCAATTACTATCTCAAAATTCATATTTTAAATGAACACTTGAAATTAATATTTAAATAAAAAGTACAACAGCGTTCAAGATAAAAGTTTATTCATTTATTTTTGTTTATAGTTTAGGTTATGTTAGGGTAATCTAAACAGAATAACTAATGCGCAAGCTCCACTTAAAATTAATATGCAAAAGCTTGAAGCTTGCTAAATTTTGCGTTATGTACTAATTTTAAGAACTAATTTCGAATGTTGTGAATGATAACAGTTTAAAGTATTGTACAAAGTCGTACGTTAAATATCGAGTATTAATTTTGAGGTTGTGAATGTAGCTTTACCATTAACTGTGAATAAAATAACTGTAAAATTAAAAATCATAGATATATGAAAATTTATATTTGAGATCCAAACTATCTTCCCATGGTAAATCAAGAATTTGGATAAAATCGAATAACCGGAAGAACAACTTTATTTCTCTTATTTTCAACTATTTCCCGAATTTTTCGTTTTCCGCGATTTTTTCAAAACCGGCTGTAACTATTATTCAAAACTTATAGAATTTCTTAGCAAATTAATGATTTTTGATATAGTTTAAGCTATTTCTCAGAAGCTTTTCCGTAAATCGAGTAACCGGAAGTACTTTCACCGTTAACTCTAAATAAAATAACTACGAAACTAAAAGTCCTGGCTAAATGAATATTTATATGTGGGGTCATAACTACCTTTGCATGCCAAATCAAGAAGTTGGTTAAAATCGAACAACAGGAAGTTCTATTTTATTTCTGTAATTTTTTTTAGATATTTTCCGAATATTCGTTTTTCGCGATTTTCATGAAATCGGTTATAACAATTTTTTTAAAACTTAGTATATTTTTTAGCTACTAAATTGCGTTTTATATGAACTAAGCAATTTCTCTAATAAACTTTCGAAAATGGTGCAACCGGAAGTACCTACTTAAATTATTAATTTTGAGCAACATATCTCTAAAACTAAACATTATATAAAAATGAAATTTTATATTCAAGGTTTTTATCTTCCGTATGTGAGACGGAAGGAATTTTGTTAAAATTGAATGACCGGAAGTGCCACTTTATTCTTGCAATTTTTAGGTTTTTTTACAATTTTCTCGAAAACAGGTCTAACATTTTTTTAAATCTTGCTACGGTTATTGCGTCTTTAATGCCCTTTTACCCGAACTTAACCGTTTCTCTGAAAAAATACGTTGAAGCAAGTTATCATAAAAAATTTCCGGGGTGAAGCAGGCTTTCGGGTGTCCAGTAACTTGGATGGATGAACGTTACAATTATCAGTCCCAAAATAAACGTAAATAATAATTTAATCATTTCCGAGCACCATTTGCATATATATGTAAGAAAAAGTCGCGTGTTGTCTGACACCAGATTTTTTTTTCGAGCATTGCCGTACAGTGGTTGAGAAATGTTTGCCTAACCACTATTTCTTCACTAATAGTTAATAGAAGGACCTACTTGATATGTTCGACGTCTGTTACGGGTTTTAGTTAGATATTTGAATTTGTCGACATATGTCTTTATTAAATTGCTAGTCAATGTCCACGGCCACAAGGTCCACCTTGCAGTATCAAATATTTCTTCCGCTCTCGACCCAGAAACAGGATCTTCTACTTTTGATTTGTTGAATTCCAATCTAAATCGGCTCAGTAGCTTTGTGTCAATTTAATATACTTAGGCATAGAAATATTTTCAATAATCTTTTGTTTAGTTCATTATTTTTAATATAGTGAAATTCATTCACATTCTTCAGAATATTTTTCAGCTCTTAATGCGATGGAGAAAGCAGCTTTCTGAAGGGTACGAAGGTGAGCACGAAATAATACTACGTATTTATCTTTCTTAGAGTAAGTTCACTCCTATCAATCCAGTCGAAACACTGAAGTCCGTGCGTTTTTTCAATTTATGCGTGTAACAATTTTTGACGTGGTCGTGATGAAACTTAGAATGGGAGCCACTTTTGCAATTCTGGCATTTGGCTACCATTTTGAAAATAGGTGCCAGCGGTAACGGAAAGCAGAAGCACCGAAATCTTCCAAATTACTTGGGCGACTTTTACGTGTAGTGACTATCGTATATTTATTAAGCATTTGCATTTAAAATTGAAGAAAAAAGTTTTTTTACATACAAATATATCATATTTGGTGCGGTAAACATTAAGAAGAAACAAACAAAATTTAGGGCACTAATGACTCTGTAAATCATAATGGCACCGTTGCATTACCATGCTGACATAGATGTGGGAATGGCATGTAACAAAGTACAGCCGTATAAAACCTGGACCTTTTATGTATCTTGGCTTTACGATTACATACTGAGTCATCCTCAAGCAATAGCGTTCTACTTAACCAATGATAAGTACAGTGAAGAAGCACTGATTAACAGTACAAATTATCATGTGCAAAAATGTTCCAAATGTGTACCCTGTTTCAGATCAAGAAATACCTACAGAGAATGCATGGTATTCGTTTTTATCGAAACCTGTAAATAAACAAGGGTTACAACATTAGTTTGTTGTGCACAATGCTAACTGATATTACACCTTGGGCCTCCTCTATTATGATCTTTCTTCCAGTGAAGTGGATTCCCGATTCAAAGCACCACGATTATGTGAAGCAAATACGCATCTCAGTTACGTAATGCTCATTGTATGTGATTTTAAAGACACAGATGTATGAGTTAACAAAACCGGATATGTGCATGTATGAAAAAAAATCGGGAATTAAGACAAAATTATACCACTGCCGTTTATTGGTCTCGGAACATGAAAAATCAAGTGCAGCACTTAGAGGCTAGATATTTACTAGTTGTGACACAGTAGAAAGTTGCGTCGGTAAAATAATAAAGTATTCTGGCAAACAATGCACCAACTTGACGTGAAGGAGGAACCATTCGATGAACTGAACCTTCAATTGCAATTGTTAATAATTAGAGCAATCTACAACGATCCAGTGAGTGAACAACTATGCGAAGCCTGAGCACGTAAATGCAGGCAGATGTAACAATATGATACAGCTAGGCTGCCTCATGCTGATGATTAATTTAGACAACATTGTCTTCGAAGCTACGGGCAAGCTTATCAATATAAGAGTACAATGCTAAGAAAACGTATGCTTTCAACGAACTTTGGGTAGGAATGACACAAAGATTGATTGCAATCCGTCACACACATTATACCCGCTCTACTTATTGCAAATGAAGAGTTCAGTGCTTGAATGCTTAAAATATGATATGTATTGGAATGATTATTAAAGCTTTCAGATATGCTCAGAACATAAAATTAATATTTTATCTTTTACAAAATTGTGATCTATACGGATCTGTGCTATAAGGATATTATCTAACATTATCATAATCAGCGAATTTTATTAAACCAAAGTTTTATCTAATAAATAAAGATACACAATTAGTAAAGTTTATAAAAATTCGTTCCTCTTCTAGATTCTTGGCTATACGCGCCCATGCTCTACCACTGACCTAACGAGGGACGAATACCAGTCGACGAACGGATTCTTATAAGGTGTGAATTAGATTTATTTTAAAAGGAGTAAAAACAATTATACTTCAGTTGTGAAAACGAGCCTGTATATTTTCAAATAAGAATTCGTTTTTGGCTGGTGTTCATACCCTCGTTACCTCAGTAATTGAGTACTGGCGCATAAAGCCAAAGACCTAAGATCGTACCACAGACAAGAAACGAATTTTTATGAAATTTACTAATTGTGTATTTTTGATACAGATCTATTTAATTGGCTTTCTTTCAGACCGTTAAAAATTCATCTAATAAATAAACGTATTATTATAAAAGAAAGTTAGTTTATATAAAATTAAACAGCTGATGATCAGACGGTATCAGTTGACTATATAAAAAGTCATAGTTTATGTTGTCCTGGCGCCACCTATCGGCATCAATATTGTTATTACTTAATTATTGAGAGCAAAATTGCCAAGACCAGTATACCTATGAACCATAGTTTCTACCATGGTAGAAGAAGACAGGTATGCTCTTGCGCAGGTATTGATGATGCGCAATCGGACATCCTAGTTCAACCAATACAATAAAGTTGTGGTGTTAATTCTAGCTCTACCAATTTGTAATAAACATATGCATTCTTATTATAAAAGGTATTACTAAAACGCCGAAAATGTCAAAATGAACCTCAAAGTTTACAGTAAATTCGTGCAACATTCCACAAATATACAGTAACTTTAAACGTTCAACTTACAACAAGATCAATATTTACTAAAAACTAATGAAATAATAGTCTCTTGTCAAACATCACTATTATACTATTTACGCTAGGTATATGAATTTTTAAAATACATTTGGAAACATCACAATTCGCACCGATTACAGTGACTATAATATGTTATAGGTTAGAAAAACACTTGTAAACAACTACAGCTGATAACACCATGACGGATAACTCGGGCATATGCTCAGAAAATGCTAATTTTTTCTCTTTAACGAGCATACTTTGTTTCGTTTTACCATGGTTTCTACATTATAAACTTGTGACCAAACTGAAGTATTAATCACTAGGAATGAAAGTAACTTCATAGGTTGTTATCATTATGAATGAAATGAGAACAGTGTATTATATGAAAGTCAAATTAAGGTTATTTAGACTAAAATGGCTTGCACCTTTGATCTTTAATGATTCTCATAAATAACAGAAGCTTTATTACTTTTTTGTTGTGAAAAACATAGAATATATAACTCGGTAGAGAATATTATTTTTCCCTCGTTGCGCTGTAGCCAGAAGGGTGAAATCCTGTGGCAATAGATTTATGATAGTTAAAGGCTATTTTTTCACCTACTATTAAATTAATCTGTTTTTTATGTATCTTGAATACCATTTCATTAACAATGAGTACCATATACACGAATTACAGGATAAATGTAAAACGAGGTAAAAATAAAATCGCATTCCTTAGCAACAAAATCTAACTTTTACAATAGGTGGGTTCGGTAATTACATCAAAGATGGTATAACGGAGTTTTCTGCTTTTAGTCGCGTGACGTTTAATTTTAATCTGACGTAACCATTAATCGAACGCACAATTAAGTGGAAATATAACACTATTTTCTTTTAATTCACTTTTTCATTATTATATAAACCAGTACACATCTTAAGTGGTATCAATAATTTAATTTTAAATTTAATTAATTATTAATTTCCTCTGACATTTTTTTATAAATATTATTATAACCCCAAATTATATAAAATATCTGTAAACTCGCCCGAAATACTTAGAATAAACAGATTTACATCGAACTACTAGATCTGTCATTTACCGAACACAGCTAGATATATGCTCATTCCCATCGTTATGTAGTTACCGAACGATTATGAGTAAAATATGAATAAACATATAAAACCGTGCACGGCTATAGTATTTTTGATTTATCAATGATTTAAAGGGGAAACATAGATTTATTTAACATTCTCTAGTTTCTTGTTTTTAAACTGTATAACCCAAAGAAGTTTATATCCTTTTCAGAACCCACATGACCCGAGTATTTCACTTCGTTTCAAAGCAAGTCACACTTTATCGAACTAAGCTGTAGATCTACACTTCGTAGTCTTTGAAATGCATCTTCAAGATTTTACAAGTGTTCATCAAAGTACTTTTCGATAACTATGGCATCGTTCAAGTATACGAGACCTTTTGCCAATATAGCCCTCTCAGTATCAATTTCATTAGCCTTTCAAACGTCACTGGCACATTGCAGAAGCCAAATAGTATCACTGTAAACTTCAAGAGACCAGATGCAATAGAAAATTTTGTCTTTTCCCGGTGTACAGGCTCCATACTGCCTTACCAATATCTAGCTTTCATGTCTAAAGTCGCAAATTATTTGAAGCAGGAACGTGTATCCAAAGTGGCGTCAATTCTGGGTAGATCGGAGTTGTCTTTCATGGTTACATTATTCAAGCGACGCTAATTTTATCAAGTACAACTGATGATGGTCATCGACTCTGTAATCCCTGATTATCTTCTCACCCTGCTTTTGTTTAGATAAAAGCAGTCTCTTGGGCTGGCATCTCCAGTATTTGATTTCTGCGACAGAAAGTTTGCTCTTCCATTCAAATTGCCATCGGTGGCAAATATGTCGGCATATCATTCGATAAATTGACTAACTTTATTCTAGTGTCTAAGGATTCGAATGTGGCATGTAGCTTAGACAAATTCTTTACAAGGACAATCTTCTCACGGTTTTCATCCAATGTGCTATAGATGAGATAAGTATGCACATATCTAATTCGGTGCTCATCTTTAGAATCATTTGGAAGATATTAATGTTCGTCAAACAAACAGATGTCGTTTCCTTGGCATCTATCCACATTCTTCCAGGTAGAATTCCACAGCCAATATCTATGTTGTTTTCTGGAATTCCTATGTATCCTATGCGGAAATCCCTATCCGGTTGCCCATAACTATAGTTTCGCTTAATGCGTATGTTGGCATTCTTCAAAGTCTAAGGCGAAGTCAAGGTTAGACATTAAATATGTACCCAATGTGACAGCTTTTTCAATAGATTACAATAGATCGCAATCTTTGTAATAATTTCACCATGAATGGTTGCACGCTTGTATGTAATCGCAGCTACGAAAGCAAAATCTTCCACTCCTAACAACGTTTGATTTCACTATTGTCTTCATTGCTCCCGTATCCAGCAGTATTTGGCAATACCTGGGATTCGTGCATTAATGTAAAGGGTCTCCGGTTTATGTTTGAACGACGCTACTTGACTGAGATCAATATTCATCACTTCACACCGATCCTTTCTAGTTTTCCTGGTACTGCTGACAGCCTTTTGACCTTTTTTGTATAAATTCACATTTACCACACTTCTATAGCATCGTGGTTTACGTTCATTTAGTTTTCATGTCTTAAGTAGTCTCAAAAACATTTGTTCTAAACTCTCAACACCATCTTCAACTTTTTCGGCTACTCGTATGCGAGTGTGGCCCTTCGATGCTTATTTGGCGACTTCCAATTCCAGTACATGAACCACTGGACTGGCAAGGTCATGCAGACATGCTAATCTAAGTGCTTCAAAATTTCACAGCCCTTCCACGCTAATTTGTTCAATAAAACTTTCTAAAGTCGTTTGGATTGTTAATCTCACTAGTCGTGTAATTTTAGTATCGAATTCATGGATGTTTTCCCCAATTTCTGCACTCGATTATTTAAAAAGACACCATAAACTTGCTGTAGATGTTTATTACTTTATCGCACCTTTAGTCTTGAAACAAGATAATTGAAATTATTCTGATCGTCTGGTATCGTTTGTAAAATGTCTAAAGCATCCCCACGTAAAGTCACTATTAAAGCAGTTACCTCATTTTCAGCAGTCCATTTATTCGATGTTGCTGCTGCCACAAACTATTTATGGTATTGACCCAAGATGTCTTTTCGTCATACGTGGGTAATTTCACGTATATTCTGGTGTTTAGTATACCGAGTTCAACAACAGAAAAGTGATTAGCTTACTGTACATTCACATCGGTTAATTCTCCACGAAACAGAGGCCGTTTCTTTTCTGACATACATATTTGTTCGTAATGTGGAAGATTAACTTCTGATGTATTTTGTCGCACTTTTTAGTTACCTCCTCATACTTGGTTAACACCTCAGAGACGATTACCTCCTATAATTTATTTTGACTTGAAGTACTTTCTTTTTGCAATCTAATTTGATTTAATGTAACTTTTTCCTGTAATTTATTCTTAATTTAAGTTTTTCTTCTAATGCACTTTGATTGGATTTAATTTATTCTTTTAATTTGTTTGTAAATTTTGTTTGTAATTTAGTCTGACTTAATTTAAATTTTTCTTGTAATGCATTTTGGCTTGATTTAATTTAATCTTGTAATTTATTTTGATTTGTATTAATGAATGCCATTTCTTTATGTATTGCAAATATTAGAGATAAATTTTACTCTCGGATTTAGCCGTGTGCAAAGCTAAATGAACGACATGGACCACACTTTCTGATTGTTGCTTTTAATTCGGCTAAAAGTGTTTGCTGTTATTTCAATTATATTGAAATAATTTTGTCATATAATTAGCTAAAGTTTCTGAAATAAAAATACAGGGTTCAATTTAAAAAAATAGTAGCTGACAATAATTTGGCAAAATAAACTTACAAGTTTCATTTTTTTGAAACAGGGATACGAATACCATAAAAACGACATTATGGACATCTATGTTCTTATGTGTGAATTTTTACTCGATTAATAATATATTTTTAGTTAATCTCAACTTTAAAGACACGTTACATAACCTGAAATTCAAAATTTCGGTCGATTAAAATTGCACTAACTTTGCACTCTATGGAACCGATCAAGTATTATGACGTCATTTAGGTGTGAACTGAACTCTCATTCTACGCATGAATCGAAAGCCCTATTAATGCTTTTAGAAATGCTAACGATTATATTTAGAAATCTTAATAAAACAGAAACATGGAAATTGAGAATTATTAATAGTGGTATTGATTAAATAAGCAGTCCGGTAATGAATTTACTACTTCATTAGACAAACCTAGCAAAGCTACCATAATCAAAAACAAATTATCGTAATAATTAGAATACAAGGTAAATAAAAACGCCTATAATTAAATGGCACAGAATTGCGAGTGCTAGATTCGTAAGACTTAGTAGTTGCTGATGTTCACTAAAAACACCATAACCTATGCAAACGCAACTTTAACTCGACCACACTAATCAATCGATTAGAGCAACACAATTTACGCAGTATCCCCAGATAATTCACTCTCCGATAAAGATATTGAACTTATCTAATCGAACAGCACTAATATCTTTACGAAATTGTTTAATAATTAATCAATGATTCCTTTTACTGTAGAGAAAAATTAGTTATACACCACCGGCTTCAGAATATATTAAATGCTGTTTTAATAAATTAATTTGAGTCTGCACATTTGTACATTAATTTTAAAAACTATTTCCGTTTTAATTCATATTTTTTGAGATAATTTGGTTAAGTTTCTTTTTTGTAGTAAATTTATTTAGAAAGTTCCATTTATTATAGTACAATCCAAATTAATATCCATTATTTTAATTATCTTTTCTTTAAATTCTGAAAACTAAAATTACGGCGTATATTCCGGACCATTGCCGAATTGCTGTGTCAAGAACACTACCTTAAGGTTAGGTGGGAAAAATGTACATACCAGTTGAAGGTTGGTATTACAAACCTAGTTGATATAGATAAAAATAGTTATTTGTTGTTGATTCACCACTAGTACTAAAGGCTTTGATAGCGGTTTGACCTTACTGATTTATACTTTAGAAACTAAACATGTACACCATAAAAATACCATAATAACGAATAATTAATTAATAGAAAACTATTACCTTTCCGGTTTTCTAGTTCATTCAGTAAAATATAATATATTTAAATTGAACTTTGAAAATAGCATACTATTATACTTAAATAACGCGATTTCTAATTTGTTCAAAGGCGAAATTTATAGTGCAGATATTAACGAAAAAAACAGATATGCTATTGCTATCAAAAATTACTAATTACTAGTGTCACCTAGCGCTTAATATAGTGAACTAAAAGGTGATGTTTAACATAACTCGACTAGAATATTCATTTTAAAGTCTTAAAGTCTTTACAATTCTTTTCAAACAACAAATAACATTAAAAATACAACTGACATTAAAATTTGCAATTTAGAATCTCATATCGTTATTTAAATTCCACCAAACACTACCGGCTGCTGTATTCCGAAGCATTAT
This sequence comes from Phrixothrix hirtus, assembly GCA_024586415.1. Lineage (NCBI taxonomy): Eukaryota > Metazoa > Arthropoda > Insecta > Coleoptera > Phengodidae > Phrixothrix > Phrixothrix hirtus. The sequence continues at coordinate 1,210 of JAHWXV010224012.1, read as the reverse complement.
CTATTTGGCCTTACAACTTGTCCAAAAATAAACCATTGCCCACGGCAATAATAAAATATCACAAACAATTATTCGCATTGTGCGAATGGAGGTGTAATTCTTTACAAATATCTACACGTTGTGATATTGAATTCAGTTGAATTCGTATGGCATTTTTGGAGGTTGTTTAATGAACCTGCAGACTTCATATGTTGCACCATATAATCGAAAAGGAAGTTTAGGTGTATCTAAACGATTTATGTGTAGTGGTAACAGGATTTTGAATATAAATAGAATATTTGGAAATCAGAAGCATTTGAGGCGGAGTGGTTTTATATATTTTATAAAGAAACGGAGTGTATCGGCTGTTAAGTTTCAATTAGAATTCAATTAAAGATTAATGAACCGATTTATTGTACGCAATAACAGTAATTTTTCTTAGTATTATTCAAAAGACAAAATGTCGCAGAGAAATTATAAAGGCGTAAACAAAATATTTATCGGATGCTATTTTGAACACAATAACGTTTTGCGTGCAGTTCTATAAGGAAATGTCTAAATCGCTTACGAAGAACGTTGTACAGGTTTGTCCAAATATTACCAAAAATTGGATTTTTGCAATAAATCAGTATATCATGCTATTGTAAGGCAGTTTTAGTGTTATCACAGGGTGGTTTACTTCGCTTGGTTCCAAAGGTCAAATCTAGGAAAAAAATAAAATTTTAAATTAATGTGCAATGAATTTTGGTTATGATTTATTGAATTAAATGTTAAATTAATTTCCGTTTAGCAGACTTCAATCGTACAACTCTTCTTTTGACCCTTGACAAAACTTCAATTTCAAATTTTTATCTAATACGTTTGTAGTTACGCAAGTCATCATTTCCTTTAGAATTAAAAATTACATTAATTGTTATTTATTTCGTATTAAAATATTTGCATGCATATTCCTACGTCATTTAAATTGGTTATTTTAATTAACATGTTAATCTTTATATTAAATCCAACAAAAGAATTGATAAAAAGACTGACGTTTTACGTTTTACGTAATATCTATATGTTAGAAACCATTTATTAATAATTTAATACTCATATGAGATTGATATAGATTACATAGTACGCTTAATATTATGTAACGGTTTATTTTTAATTATGAACTATTTAGAACTTATTTGCTATTTCAATAATTAATTAACAGTATTTATCAAAATATTATTAAAGGGAATTTAAT
>JAHWXV010223921.1:0-14753 GCA_024586415.1 Phrixothrix hirtus | reverse complement strand
TATATATATATATATATATATATATATATATATATATATATATATATATATAAGTAGATAGTGTAAGCGGCTACCTCACCTGAAGTGGATCTAAAGATGGCTGTCAGAGTTTCTAGGGGGCGCAGTGCTAGATGTTGGAGTGAAGCGTAGCTTTAGGTGTAAGAATGGAGGATGTAGACCTAGATGGAGGCCCAAATTTATGTATTATAAAAAGTGAACGCATACGTCATCTATGCCTATAGTAATGTAGGGGTTTGAGGCTATGATAAATAAAAAGTGCATGCATACACCGTAGTGTAGCGATATAGGTCTGAGATAATTGAAAAGCTCTAAATCGATGCTCCATTTAACGTTGTAAAAATTATTATTCAAAGGTAAATTAAATACTAGATTTATGGCGCGAAAATATTCAAATGTTAAGTTAAGAGAAAAAATAAATATTACGTCAGGTATGCCCCCGCTAAAACTCAAAAATAATTTAATAAAAGGACTTGTAAAAATATACATACATACATATTATGTATAATACTACATTGTTTAATATATAAAAGGGAAATTAAAAAATATTCATTCATTAGTAATTATGCGTTTTACTAAAAGTGCAATAATATAATTTAAAAAAATTCTAGTCCAAAAATAATAATTTATTCAAAATTTATGCGCTATTTTAATAAAAATGCAATAATATGTAATATAATACCTAATGATATTGAATTGAATTTAGAAACTGATAACCTTGTCTAATTCAGCGTATCCGCTTTACAAAATGTTATTCTAATTTAAGTTGCTATCTTAATAAAACAATGTAATAAAACTGACTTATTTATTTATATTAAATTAACATAACATCTTTTATCAATATTTTGGAAAAATATTAACAGCTGGTATCTTAATAAAACAATCTAATGAAATTGGTTTATTTACTTATATTAAATTATACATAACATCTTTTATAAATATTTTTGGCAAAATAGTAACAAACTCAGCTATAAACATAAAGTATTTATCATTATTCAGCAGTATAAAAAACCAAATTACACGAATAAATCATAATTCCACTTCTTTTCGTGACGATTAAGAAAACCTCAATTTTTGACTTACTACATCTCTAATCGAAAATAATATTTTCATACCGTTCTCGAAAAACAGCGACAAGTGGCGCCATCTAACGTTAAAAGTTGAAAGTATCTATGTAAATTGTGAAGCTTAGCTAAATCGGCTCTGTGATTACCGGAAGATTAATTTCTATTCTTTTGCTGTCTAAAATAAAATCAGAATTTCTGTCATCGAAGGGTAAATAATATCTGCATTCGAACGTAACTTTTACGGATACCATATCACCTATATACGGATTATTGCGGAAGTAGTAATCTTCATAAAAATCATCTTCCGCTTCTTGTTCAGTGAGTTCCCAACTATGATTAATGTGATTGTAGAAATTCTGTAAATCCTCCATGTATATGATTTTCAACTAAAAACAAAAAATAGCATAAATATTTAGTGTCAATTATGAAAATAAAATATCTTAGAAAATATTCAAGAAAACTACAAATTCTGTATAAAGAAATAATAAATTTGGGTACTTACGATTTGATGAGAGAGATAATGATGAATAGACGCTGCATACGTGTCTATGTATTAAACTTGAATAAACTTTTAATAGTTTGAAGCAAAGAACTTGGCGGGAGGGCTAAATACTTAACTAACTAACTAACTGTTTGAAATAACAACAAATTAATAACTGAATTTTATAAGCCATCGTCTGGGAGGATGCGATAACTTTTTATTTAATTTGGTACACCCGCTTTATGCGGGAAAAAACTTGTTACCTAAGGAAAGTTTAAAATTTAACATGGTTTAAAATTATTATTATATTAGTATTAGACTGGACTAAGTCAGTTTTTTCTTCAGTACTCACAATTTGTACCATTTATATTTGTAGAATACTATTTTATGTTCCTGAATAAAACTTGTAATGTTTACAAAAGCCCGTTTTAAAAAAAGCAATTTTACCTACTAAGTCACGTGTTTACTTTACAATGTATTTAATTTTATCAAAATTTATGAAAAATCAGGACAACATTTACAAATCGCAAGTTGTTAATAGTAGCTCATAGCTTGATTGTTTTTCTAGATATTTTGGTGCCGGCTTCAATTTTCAATACAATTTTTCAAGGCCTCTCTATACGTAGAGTGTTTTAGAGATAAAATCAATATTGGGGAAATTTTTTGTAAACGTTTTATTCGGCATCATTTTACATTATTAAACAATTTTTAGATCATTCCCTGAAGATTAAACACAAACACAGATAGAAAAAAAAGTTATATAACGCAGGCGTGAGAATATTTCATATACAGAGCAGTTTGAGACATCACGGCGTTAACATCACAACGTTCCTGGCTCCTAGAAAAAGTTCAGAAAACTAATAAACCACTGGTTTCAATACAATTTATTCCTGTATGGGATGAACCGCTTCTCCGAATGCAAGGCGTCAACGTACCGTTTGGTTTCACAAGTCAAAAAAGTTTTGCTGAAACATTACCTAAAAGGCAAGTATCTACAAGTGTGCCTCAAACACGATTTTTTGAGCGTGATTGTTTGCTTTAAATATGTAGATCGGGATAACGTTGTAAAGATTTAAACCGAAAGAATAGTTGTACCTTCTAACAAAAATGTACAACAGTTAAGAACTGCGATTGTCGAAGAAGTATACAACAAGTTACGAGCTTTTGAATACATAGGAGTCGAAGAACCAGAAGTTGCCGTACTTCACGTGTCAAATAAATTTCACTCCGGCCTCTGAACCCGTTACAACAGTTCAAATAAACAACAAAGTGTACAGCATGAACGAAGACCATGACTTAACTTTCCTCGAATATAGAGAAGAAGACGGGCCTGCGCACAATGATGAACCAAGGTTCATTCAAGCACAAAATAAAGTTTCTAAGACCTCAGCTGCGAACCAAAAAACAAGTCGTCTTTCGTCGCACGAGTTAAAGCCCTTTGTCGAAAGAAGACGCTGCTCTGAATGTTATCGAAAGTTGACCACCCTACATGAAAGAAAAGTTGCCATGCGAAAATCTAAATTTGTAAAACTTAGATGCGAAAAGTGTGAAAAGATGAATTGCAAACCATATTTCCTGATTAAACACGAAACACCCAATCCTGTAAAAGAAGAACTCGTGCCCTTAACTTTCTTCGAAAAAGAGAGCAGGAATAGGCCATGCTCGGATTCTGCGGATGACTCTGATATTAAGCTTTCTAAAAATGTATAAATAATACTCAGTTTTAAGTTTTGATCTGTATCTGTAGTTAAATAGAATAAAAATTATAAAAAAGGGTTCCTAAATGTGTTGTTTTATACTGAATAAACATATAGAAAACACATATTTGCAATAATAGTAAAGGCTAAAGCTAAATCTTGCCAAATTGTAAATTAATCTATAAAGTTCTGCTCCTTGTTAAGGTATGAATCTTAACAGCTGCTAAAACTTAAGTATTATTATTATTAGACCTGCAGTCCTAGTCATAAAGATATTTTCCTTGGACCATAGGTACAGCTATCTTACAGCTTTTCTACAGGTCTTTTTAGTTGAGAACAACTTAGGTGACAGCCCTGCATTATTTGGGTACAGTTTGGGTTGCTCCATCTATATAAAGCCTCGATGCACCGGTATTTATTATTAGTTATCCAACCTTGCTAGGTGTACTACCATGTGGCTTAGATTTCGCTCTGCCGATAACAGTTGGATAGAGCCTGCTCATTATGGAGATGAGGAAGAGGATAAATTGTTCGACGAGTATAGAAACAAGAAGAAGGAATGCGAAAGAAAAATGTTCAGCCCAAAGACGTAACAGCCGTAAAGTCGTTGAAAACATCTAGAGATGTGGCGTTTCACGATCTAAGAGCGTTTGATAAGGGTAGAAGATGTGTTAAATGCTATACAAAGCTACAAAGCCAGGTTTGTAAAACTTAAGTGCGAAGACTGCGATAAAACGTTTTGTCGTCAATTTTTCATAAATATGCATGGGTGGAAGGTGGAAGAAACAGCTCAAGCAAAAAATTAAAGTTATTCTTGTTAAGTTTTGATTTGTATAGATAATTAAACAAAATTAAAAGTATTCGGCAGACATCGTTACAAAGTTGATGACGTAGTATGAATCAGCAAATTCAAAGAAGTATCTGAAAAAGGATTTAAGCCAAATTGGTCCAGTGAGTTGTTTAAAATCACCAAAATTCAAATTACCAACCCCTTTACGTGTAAACTGGTCGACATGCAAAATCAACCAATCCTGGGAGGCTTCTATGAACAGGAACTCCATAAGGCAACCCACTATGATGTCTACCTAGTCGAAAAGGTGCTGAAACGTAAAGGAAAGAAGATTTACATTAAATGGCTTGGATTCCAAAACCTACATGGGAAGATGCTTTTGTTGTACTTAATTAGATCCTAAGTTTTGAAATGTATAATAATAATAGTTAAATAAAAGGTTTAATTATATACAGTGTTTATTTTATTTTTAAACATACATATAATTATTATTAAAAGTACAAATACAAATAATACCAATATTTACAATTAACCAAGATGAGTTTTGTAATGCCTGTGAGGTAACGTATCGGTACTATTGTCAAGTAAATGCCTTTTATCGTCAAAACAATTTAGGCCAATTTTAAGCTGCTCTATGCTATAACGTTATGTGTATAAGATCTGATGCTTCTTTGAACAACTTCTTTGCCGTTTTCGCGACCTGAAACGGTCCACGTAATCTTGAAAAGTGATTTTATTTTTCACAACATTATATCTAACGCCCTTTGATCTCTTTATGCATTTCCCATCTTCAGCCTTAAAAGCTTACATTTTCGAACGCAAACCAACAAAATTGGGCATCAATAGGCCGTTTAGTTTATCTTTCATAAGTCCGTGGACTTCCTTATTGACTAGAAGTATTGAATATTTATTATTAGCAGGGTAGTCGCTAGTACCAATCATATGCACATCAGTTTTAATGATATCCCTATATACATCATCACATTTAAGTTCATACACTAAATTTTCTGTATCTGTGTACATAAGTTTACAATCATCTACGTTAAATTTATTAAGCATGTTGGAGTAGTGAAAGTCGTAAACGCAAGTTTTTGATATATATAATATGGCCATGCCAATATATAAAGATTTAGTAAACATTAATTCGGTTTTGGCAAGCTCAATAGCAATAGTCATAAGATTTTCATCAATTATGGTTCAGCAAATAAAGTTTTACTCCGTGGCGACCCTCCCATTGCCTAATAAGTTTAAAAATACGACACCAGCGAATATTCCCCATGGTCTTGCCAAAAATGGCGTTAATAGATAATTTAAATAAGTCTTTTTCAAAATTATATTTTTCAGATTGACGACACTTAGTATTTAGTTCAATGTAAGGCTTTAACCACGCAGATTGTTTGAAACTTAAGATTTTACGAATTTTCTTTAGGACAAGCCCGTTTGACAAAGCTTGTGGTAATGAATAATGTAGTTTGTTTTATTGTGCATCGTTGTCATGAATTTTGGAATTTTCGAATTTAACGGTTTAAGATATTGGCAACAAAACCGTAAATCCGTGTGACGATCATGAATATGTTATGGATACTCCAAGCCCATTTCTAAAATATAGCCTATCTCAGAATCATCCGGAATATCCAAAACATTGAATTCTTCTTCTTCGTAATTTTCTAGCCATTTAAAACCACCATAAGGCAAGTATTGTATCATGGTCCAACTGTATAAATTATTTATATCTAAATACAGTAAATACTGGTTAAGTTTCGATGAATCGTAGTTTTCACCCATGCACTTGTTGTTAGCCTCAGAATATCGATTACTGCATTGAAATATTCCTCCACGAATGCCCCTTTCCACAAACATGAGCATGCCAATGTCTTTTATCAGCTCCAGTTTACATCCAGTATACTTTAGCATGCAATACCAAGTATAGCTAGGCAACGTATAATACCAGGCAGAATCTATGTCGCAATTTTTGCGTGCAACCTCACGTAACTTTTCAAATACATCAGTGAGCAGTAGGATGTCCGTTTTCAAATATAAATCCAAGTATTCACCTAAATTTTGAATTTCGAATTTTTGCCAAACTCTGCGCATGATTGTAATCGTCCTCAGAAATTTCCATTTCATTTAATTTATTCTAAAAGGCGCCAATTAAAGGTGGCCGCGTATCATTTAGTTTTTCTAAATAACTTACGTAGTCATAGAAAAATACTCCTTTACGCGCTGATAATTTAAATAAGTCGTCATCAAGGTGGCTAAATTTGGATTTTAAGTGTTTTAAGTATTGAATAGAGGTTGTAGAAATGAGTTCATCCAAAGAAGCATTCATGAACCTAACTGAATCTATGAATCATAAATGTATGTCGGTTTCTTCGTTGTCCAACGTGAACGAAATGAGTTTTTCTTTATTTATCCGAATCAAATGTATTTTTCCTAATTTTGCAATGTCTCTAATAAGAAAATGACTGTCATATCAATTCAAATTATGAAAGACAACGGGTATAATTAACTTCTTTTTGTAATTTAGATTGTAATTGGAATGCACAAATCCTCGAAACTGTCCCATTAAATGATCGTGGTCTCTCACAATGCTATTTTTGGATCCATCTTTAGCCGTAAATCTTTCCCGCATATGTGCCAAGACGTAGGTAAATGTGTAGGTGAAGCATCTTGCATCTGTTTTATTTCTAGCAGTTTGGTAAAAACGATTTTTGCAATAGCTTCAAGTTGTTCCGAAAACCATTGAATAGGATTTTGACAGCGATAAGAAGCATAAAAGGATAAATTGGGGTCATAACTGCATTTTAAATGCAAGCCCGCACTGTAGGCGTCGTATTTTTGATACGAAAAAGTTTTCTTAAGTTTATCTGCGTTTTGGTTCGACGATATTGGCATCCGAATTGACTCGAAATTGCAGTATGATACAAAGGGTACTGTCTGCTGATTTGTGAAATTTTTAAGCTCCACGTAATCGTAATTGGGAAAAATTGATTTTACAAGTATTCATTTCTTCACAATCCTCTTTTAATTTAGCTTCGCTCGTAAAATAATTTAGACAGCGTTCGCATAAATGCTTTTTACCTTTATGTTTACTCAATTGTTTAAATAAAAACCGCGAAATATCTTTTATTAAACAGTAGTGGTATTTGATGTTAACGTCATCGTTGACGTCATTATCATTATGTTTGTTTGTTTTTGATGGAAAATATTTATTTTGAATTAAAAATAGATTTGCATGTCTGTTTAATTTTGATTTTTCAAGACGACTGGGTATTACGGTGAAATTTTCTTTCTATAATTCTAAAGCGCTCACTTCAATTGAAAATATTATTTTGTTTTTCGAATTTGGAAATTTGACGAAGTTTAACGGGTAAATCAATTCCTTGCATATTCTAAACTGTAGACCAGTGCAGATAGGAAGAAATTATATCAGAATGGGTATTTGAGGGAGGATACGAAGCTGTCATTATGGACCACACAAAACACGCATCGTCATAATTTTTAACGTTTACCCAAGCGTATTTGTTATCAATACATATGGGAAACCTAATGTACGATGACCCATTTCCAATTTTAGTTTTGTTGATATTAATTGCCAGGGATAGAATTTCTCGCAAAGCCCAGTTGCTTTATCTCCCTTGAAAGTCTTCCAATTTTGCCAAAATTTTATCAATAATGTCCTCCTGAAAGCATTGTTTAAATTCGTTCCGACATCTATGATGGCGTTTTTCATGCTAAAGTACTTCGTATCTACGATTTCCGATAGAATTTCTTCAGCTCCTCCTCCTCCTCCATGAACGCTGTGCTTTATAAACTCACCCCTAAACGACGCATTAAATTTTATCATAGGCATTTGTTTTAAAATGTTTTTAATTCGCGTTTTGATGATGAAAAATGCGTCATCTAGAAAGGCGATAATATCTACATGTTTTAAATTTAAAATAATACCGGTACGAACTCTAGAGGCAAAACAGCTGTTTACATCTAATCATTTTACGTAATCGCTGCGTTCAATCCTCTTAGTGTGAGAAGTAGTAGTAACACCTTGACCTACAGCACTTTCACGTTTACGCAATAATAAGATTTCATAGCGTTTTAATTGACCTAAATTTTGTCCAATTATCAACACTTAACTCAGAATTTATAATAGCGCTATTAAAAAATCTGCAATTTCTTTTCAAATGCTGCAGACAGGTGTTAATAGTTTGGCTGGTGTTACATTAATTTAAAAATTTTGAGGCACTGCTAGTGTGTCTAACGATATTGTTGCTTACTTGAGCAATATTTTCAGCATTGGTGGTTAAACTCATATTGGCGGGAGCGTTTCCTGGATCAGCATCGACGGCGGCAGCGGCGTCGGCAAAAGTGTGATTAGCACGGCAAGAGTTAGCAGAATGTACGGCTCTTATTACTAAGCTGGAAATAAAATAGAATTAGATAAAGACTGGAATAATAATTATGGCAAATAAAATAAAATTAATTAAAAATGTAATACTATAGCTACTACTTACTTTTAAAATGTGAAGGAAAAGGAAAAAATTAATGTAAAACAATTTCCATATGGGCACTATTGAATTCCGTTCTGCCCTTAAAAATTAGGGAATACGTGTTGGGAGTGAATTTGGAAATTTCTCCCTCAATGACATCAACCATTCGCTTCGATAGAAATACTACACACTCCGCCCATTCAGCTTTTGCGCCTTTTCCAAATTTAGTATTTGTAATCGCTAGGTTTAAAATATTGTAGTGTACACCTTTCTCTAGTTCTTTTATATTATTAATGAATTTTTTCAGCGGTGCATAAGCATTTCTAAAATTAAAACATAAAATAGAATTCAAAAATGTACAAAATATTTAATGCTTACTTGAGTTTGAAGAAGAAGAAAACAAAAGTCTTACACGAATAAATAGCTGAACTGTTTCTCTCCAAGAGTCACTTTAACAATGCTGATGATGAACATTTATACATGATTAGTTCCTTTAGCAGGATATGTGATAATAAAATAACTTTGTTAGTTTTTTCCTGCTTTTGCAAAATGATTACTTTTTGACTTCCGTAGATAACGATATTTTTTAAATATAAAGTAGGATATAGTATATATATATGGTCTCATTGATAACAAAATAAATGTTTTAGTATTTTCCCATTTTTGTAACTTTTGTGAATATTTTTAATATAAATTTCATATTGTGTGTATTTTCTAATATAAAAACTTAAATTAGAATAATATTTTGCAAAACGGATACGCTGAATTAGATAAAGTTATCAGTTTCTAAATTCAATTCAATATTAGGTATTATATTACATATTATTGCATTTTTATTAAAATAGTGTATAAATTTTGAATAAATTCTTATTTTTGGACTAGAATATTTCTAAATTATATTATTGCACTTTAAGTAAAAAACATAAATACTTATATATGAATATTTTTTAATTTTCCTTTTATACATTAAACAATGTATTATTATACATAATATTTATGTATGTATATTTAAATAATTTTTACAGGTCCTTTTATTAAATTATTTTTGAATTTTAGCGGTGTGCATACGTGACATAATATTTATTTCTTCTCTTAAGTTAAAATTTGAATATTTTCGCGCCATAAATCTAGTATTTAATTTAAATTTGAATAATAATTTTCACAGCGTTAGATGACGCACCGATTTAGAATTTTTTAATTACCCGAAATCTACATCTTTACACACTTGGTGACATGCGTTCACTTTTTATTTAGCAAAGTCTCAAACCCCGATAACTACTTTGCTATACGCATAGATGGCATACGCGTTCACTTTTTATAATGATATATAAATAGGCCCCCATTCCTACACCTAGAGCTACGGCCCCATTCCAACATCTGGCACTGCACTCCAGGCACTCTGTCAGCCATCTTTAAATCCACTTCCGTTGGGGTAACCTCCTAGACTATCTACTTATCTAATGTACATATACTCTTACATTTCGAATGTCCCAAATAAACTGAGAAAATTTAATATAATTTTTCTCAGTTTAAAAGCATGTTCATTAACACAAAGGTAATTTAGGGTATGGACTGTTCAAGTAAAATATTTCGAATTTAGTTACGAACCTACACGATATAAAACTCTTCTAATTTCTATCATATTTTAAGTCTCGTTTCCATCTTAAAAATAAAAATAATAATGATTTAATTTCTTAAAATGTAACATTGGAAGTAGATTTCTATTCAAGTTGTCATTGAACCGTCGGTAGCTTAGTTTAGAAAGCGGGAGAAATCTAATCGAAAATCGAGGATTTGGTCCCGCCCGAGCGAAAGTTTACTAAAAATGTTACTGCTGCGTTTATGATTATCTCATACACGTTATATCCTATTCTTAATAAATTTATTACCAAATATCCCAAATATATCATGATTTAAAGTTAAATTCTCGAGCTTATTCGTTCGCATAGGAAAAAATGGATTTTTGTATTTGTTTTAGTTGTAATTGAATTATGTTCTAGACTTCATTTGATTTAATACCTTAATTTGCAATTGACTTTGTTTAGCTTCCTTTAGTAAGTTGAATGTCCTACCTCTAATTGTATGCGAGTCAATCATTGTTCACGGTTCACTTGAGAACTTATTTTCTACACTAAATGTTTAAATATGAAGTTCAACCCTGCGAAAAACTGAAAAGTTGTCTAACGAAGCCATTTACCTTTTTAAATTAAAATTAAGGATTGGAAGACATCCAAGATTGTTTCCAAATTACGTAATCAGTATCTGTGATATGTTTGAATTATTTATTACTGAAACACACTAATTGCAATTGTGAAATGTGAATTAGAGTAAAGCATTCTACATAGCAGAGTTTTTTTACACAATATTAAAATTTTAAACTCGATCCTAGCATTACATCTCTATATGATGACACTTCGCTGCATAAAAAAATGTTTGTTCTCCTTAAAATCGAACATAACTTGGAGATATTTCACTAATAGGTAATTCAATTAAATCTAGGACATATAAGAGCATTTTTAATATAAATATATCACATCTTTAGAGGCCAAGTTCCTATCGTTGAATTACCATTATGATTCAAGGTATGTAAATATAACTTTCTAATATTTCGATTTCTTCAGGAATTAAGGCTATAAATTCTAATGGTATATTAAAAAGACGAAATGATATTTTATATTTTAATATTTTGTTTTCCTTATTATGATGACATTTGATTAATTGTTAATTGATCGTTTCAGGTTACAAACCCTCCTTCAGCAAAAATTGAAGTATTTTAATAATTTTAAGGTGAAAACATGATATAGTTGTAAGATAACCTTTAAAATTATAAAATATCAAAAGAAAAAAATTGAAGAATTATTCAATTAGTATAAATAATAAAAATGTTTTTTAATATATGAATAATTCATCAATTTTTTTCTTTTAATGTTTTATAATTTTAATAGTTATCTTTCTACTATAATATTATGTTTTCACCTTAAAATTATTAAAATACTTCAATTAATCAAAAGGAAAACAAAATATTAAAATATGAAATATCATTTCGTCTTTTTAATATACCATTAGAATTTATGGCCTTAATTCCTAAAGAAATTCAAATATAAATATAATTTCTCAAAAGCGTAGCAAAGGTTCACGAAAACTGCAGCTTCCTATTTTCACCAATAATGGAAAACCCTGCTAATATGCCTCCAAAAATGGACACCCTGTACATACCTTTATAGGCATAGATAGTAAAGATATAGGTTTACTTATTCATATTTTTCCATTTATATATATTGACATACTTCGACATCATACTTTTAGTCATAGAATTGTGCCAATTCTTGAAATATATTTTCTATAACATGAATAATATATTTCCACAAGAGTGGAAAAATGCTTATAGATTTGTCATATTTAAAGGGATATATCTCATTAAGTGTTGGTTTTTGAAGTCTTGTCTATTAAACTTCTTTTCTTATTTCATAGGATATTATAACTTGACAATGTTTGTTGATAAATAGTAATACGTTGAATTAAGATGGTTGTTACTCCTTTATAATTGGTTACAATAGCCCATTATAATATGACAAATATTTTTGTGTCACTTGATAGAATTTTATGTTGAAATTAGAAGAAATTAATTATAGTTAAATGGTCCACATGGAATTTGATGTGAAACGGCCAATAGAATTACTTTTCATGAAAATGCAAACGCTTAAATTTTATATTAAAATGCTCTACAACATATATTTCCTTAAATAAATCGAGTTATATTAAGGGAAGTATTTATCTATTTCAATTTTTCCTAAGGGCACTTTTGAAACAAGTTAAAACCGTTGAAAAAAATTAAACCTTTATTGGGTATGAAGGCAGCTATTTTAGCAGTTACTTCATTCAAATCGACATTGTGCTTCTGTGTGAACTGCCAAAATAATCGTATACAGCTTCAACTTGAAGACTGGTTTTTACCCCATAATATCGTTTTAGAGCAGATAAAAAAATACGGATCTCTTATATGTTAGTTGTCTGCAAGATATTCAAATATCATCAAAATCGGAATCGGTCACCTGGGGATATCTTCCTTGCAATTGTATAGAGACGATTAACTTCCTTAAATAAAATTTATTTTGAAATAAACTAATATTTACTACGTTTTGTTAAGACCTTGCCAATACCTCCTCATACATTCAGTATATTACAATGTGGCGATTGATGATTTAAAATAAAGCCTGAAAATTAATCGGAACTATAACTATCATAACTCCTACTTATTTCAGGTAATCTCCACCCCGTGAAGTCAATGAGCCATTGGACTTCTTGCTAGGATATAGTGTCCATACTTTATTTCTTCATAACCAAATTTCGTTTAGATTTAAAAATGGTTCAGGCTAACAAAAGATTCGTTTTCCTATCGTATCCCGCATATGTGCGATGGTGATAGATCTGCTATTTTAGAATATCAAAGCAACAAAGTAACATTACTTTGTGTCATATAAGTAGTCGTCATTCGTACAACATGATAACACGCATTATTTTGCTGCATTATGTGCTTTACCTTGTTTTGCAAAAACGGAAATACTTCTGGTTCTGCTACTTTCACTATAGCGTTGTGTGTGCCCTAAATAAGCACTAGTTTTGTACGGAAATTTTATGGTACTGCATCCCATACTATAATTCTGGAAGTTATACGATGTAATAGATAACAATATAGTCAGAATTTTGTTTCTGGCCAACTAATTATGTCGTCAAAGTAGATGGCGCTAAATTTCCTTAAATATATTAATATTAAATTAATTAATTTTGTATAAACTGCGCCTTTTTGTCATTATAGTTTAACCGAGTGCTTTAGCTAGTTTGTAATTTTGTGTACATATATTTAAACATATGGTGCCTTAGTATATAGTAAGTTCGCAGCACTATTTAAAGCCGTCAATATAGATTGTTTACTGAAATCCCTTTATTAAACGTTCCAGTTGTGACTTGATTTTAGTGTTATTCAATTAGATAGCAATTACAATCATTAAATTAAAACTGTAGCCATTATTTTAAAAGAATATTATTGTAAAACTAATGTAATACAATTATCAACAGGGTCTGTGCTTATAATCAGCCTAAAATTAATCTTATTCAAGGCCAAAGTTGGAGATGCAGATCAAATAATTATAATAGATCTAAATTATTAACTTACATAAACGAAAGTGCTATTGGTATTCTACCAAAAAAATTATTTCTCCAACGTTCTTAATATTGCGCAAAATGTTTAATAAACCTGCCCATTACACCCATAGCTTACATCGGTTACTAGTTTTAATACATTTTGGGCAACCTATTAAACAGTTCCAAATAATTTCAAAAATCATGAATAATCCAAAACTTTGTAGACTTTTAATAGCCACCGCATCCAGCAGAATATGTTCAAATCATATTAATCTGATAGCGACGTCGATTATGCAATTCACGAAAACAATGATTATATCTATTGAAGTTCCTACAAAATGCATTAATTACTCACATTAAAATTCAACAGTAACAAACAGGAGAAGAGAACGATGTACCGATTACAACCGCAAACGTGTAGATAAAAAAATAACACACTGTAAAACCAAAACCCAGATGACAACGTCGACTATGGTGAAAACACTACTAGGAAAAATCTTTAAACGGAAGAATTTGAGAAAAAAAGCATGACACTTTAAGCCAACTAGCTGAAGAAGATCCAGTGACGGTATCAATTCAAACTGTAGCACAGCATAACAATATTAAAATATATGAATTGCGAAGAAATAGAATTACTGCTTCATTATTTGGAAAAGTGTGCATAAGAATAGATTACCATGTTTTGTCATAATTTATTGAAGAAATTTTACATAGCCCACCTCTTTCTATAGCTGCTATTTGTTATAGTAGATTTAAAGAAAAAGTAGCTATCAGAAAATATGAAACACAACGAAATGTAACAGTTGTAAAGTGTGGATTATAGGTGTGTAACAACATTTATTATTTAGGAGCAGCGCCGGATTATCACATAGACAAATGAGACAAATGTCTAGGCCTCGGTTTTTAGAAGGGCCCGGTCAAACCGTCTATTTTGAAAAGATTTGTAGTTTACTTTTCTGTTGGGCAACTGCATATAATAAACAAATAAACAAAAATATATTGCTTTTTATATGGTTATTCTAAAATCTAAAGAAAATGTGCTCTTATGTTTCTTCTTATTGAAACTAATTC
>JAHWXV010223912.1:0-11179 GCA_024586415.1 Phrixothrix hirtus | reverse complement strand
TAATCAATCTACTATAAACTAAAATTATCGTCTAAATATACTAGTCACAGTAAATGCAGATATGCGTCCATAGGTTGGACAAGAATTATGTATTGACAGGTTCCCCTCGCAATGGGAAGGTTCAAGCTGGGCTCTACAATAGCTGGCATCCGGGACTATAAGTTAAACAGGTTGCTCGCCGAGATACCTTGACGTTACACATAAGCCCTTTACAGGCAAACAATAAGGATGCAAAAACAATGTAATAATACGTACCTTAGTCTTAGTCGACGCTTCACCGGGCTACTCGCTTGTCCACAACCAAAATCGTCAGTTGTGATTCTTGTAGGTTCCTGCACACGCAGGAGGAACTCACACGCATAATGAAGCTGAAAACGGGGTAGAAAAAGACAGGTAATTCCCCAGAAACCCGCTATTCGAGTACATGGGCCTGGTATTCCGCCACACAACACCTGTGGAAACCTCACACTCATCCGGATATTTCAAAATAAAGAAAATCACTCACAGACCGATTCTTTCATATATGACCTACGCGCGTTTGACTACCACAATAAGGTGGTCTCGCGATAAGTTAATACCAATTATACACCGTCGAAATCCATAAGAGTGAAAATCGCCTGTTTCTGTCAATTTATTATATTAAATATTTTTCATTCGTCACGAAGAGTAGAAAAACTCGTCTCTCGTGTTTTATCCGACAAAAATCGATTTATTTATTTGTCATCTTGCCAACCATGCAATTTACTGCGAACTTACGGCTGTAAATTAAAAATTTTTGTTTAATATGCGCGGAACGCCATCACCATCACGATATCACCCCAGGCAAAAGAAATTTTCACCGAAAATTTCTACAAAAATTACTCAACTCCAAAAAAAACCAACAAGTAAATTCGTAAAGCTAGTATCGTGCAGTCGTCAACAAAAAAAACAATCACACCTTACCGTGAGGCGGTAGAAAGCGTGGGAACTTAAGAAGTTCCATACCTACACAGGGCAGCGACGCTTTTGCCTGTTCTAAAGAGAGGGGGATGGTGGTATTCGAGACTGCACCTTGCCCGAACACGGACGATGCGAGATAGGGAGTGAAGCTCCGGCCCGTACGCTGCTACACCCCGACTGGCGCTTCCAACAAGTCCCACTAGGAGGGGGGGTTTCCCAAATTCAATGAATTTTAATACTATGAGGGAGCACAGTCTTCTACCCCGACTACCAACACCACAGGGCGGAGGTGTGGGAGACCACTTAACAAGAGTACCCAATCGTTTCGACCCTAAATGAAACAACTAAGCGCACGGTTACATGTCCAGCGCTCTACAACGATCGCCCAACCGCTACAGTAGCTCGCAAGTTGCCGCAATTGGACCGCGAATTGTGGTACGTAAATCCCGCCGAAAGGAAAGAGAAGCACTATAGGCTCGAAGTTGGAAATGACCTCCAGTTGTCTCCTAAGGATAATCTTCGTCCACGGAACTTACCAGGCGCTTAGAACCATAAATGTGTATTAATATGACGCTAAAGAAGCGATAAGGAAGGAGTAAGAAGAGAAAGCAAGAGATAGAGAAGGGAGGAGGACAGTAATACAACGTTTTTCCAGTCCAAGTTGGTCACGTTGGAGACAGTCTCGTCGGTCGGTTCGATGTAGGGTCTACCTTCGAATCCTTGGCGTGCCATACGCCTTTCGACGTACCTGAAGAATCACCTAACTCGTACGTTTGCTACGAAACCCTACTCATAATTAAGAAGCGATCGATAAATTTCTGTGCTAACTTAGCTATGATAAAGCGTGAAGCGTCTGACAACACGAAATTTCTCTCCACGCAGAATCGCATACTTTGAATGTAGCGAGACGACGCCGCGAGTTATATTGTCTTTTATTCTTTTCCAAAGCTATCTTAATTCGATTCGAGATATCCCCGAGAAACTTTGCCAGCTCAGCAGGTATACCGTTAGTGTCTATGGTGTTCGACGATTGAGCGCCACCTTGATCTACGGAGAGAACTTCAGAACGATATTACCCTCCAAAATTATATTTCGACCAAAATTTACGAAATACGGAGATACTCCAAGAACTTCATGCGACGATGAACGAATAGGACACGTAATCTTCTGCAGATATCTATCCTAAGTTCTTTAATTCTCTTGGACGTACGAAGCTAATATAGTTTTGAGTACACGATTCGCCCTTTCACTGGGATTCGCTTGTGCATGATAATAAGTATTAAACCTTAATCTCGTACCATACGATGAAGTCATTCTATTGAACTCTACTGCGAAACTGCACACCATTATTGCACAAAATAACCTGAGGAACTTCAAATGTTGAGAAAACATAATTTTCCATACGTTGTGTAACCGCAACAGCGGTGGCGGATCGAAGCGTAAATAATAATATAAAATAATTATAAAAGAACAAGACCATTGTATTACAATAATAATAGTTATTAATATCAAATAGTATTTACTGCTAAACCAAAAAATGATGACAATTACTATTAATTCATTTTATGCCATATATATTTCGGTTTCTCATTCTTGAAGTTGTTATTATCAATCTTTGGACACAATCTCGCTGAGCATTGCTGAACTTCTGCGCCGCTCCCTCTACACGAACGCATTCAGAACAATAAACGTCAAAGTGGCGATCGTGGCTAGGTTTTATAGAAATTAAGAGTTGGAATAAAAAGCGCCTTCCGTTTCCGAAAACATCGAGTCAATCCAAGAAATTTTATTCAGTGCCAAAATGGCGATCAGCGATAGATTAGTATATTTTGAAAATTAGAATAAAAAGTGTCTTCTTTTTTGGAACGTACACTTTCGATTTGGAAAATACCAGCAAATACGAAAACGTCAATGTAAATGAGGGGGTGACCCAAATTTAAGTTTGGATTATAAAAAAAATCTGTTCTGCGTGCGCATACAATTTTCAAGTCAACTACAACAACCAGTATTTTAGAAGCTTGTCAATAATTCACAATGTTTTGTTCCGCTGAGCTACTTTCACATTCTTTATCGGTTTTGCATAGAAAGTGCTTCAATTTTGCAATTTAAAATTTCGTAGTTCTTAAAATAATCACTATCTTGCCAGAAATGTTAAGTCAGAGCATTTCAAAAAACGTTTATTTATAAAAATACCGATAAGCTTGAAAATGTAATCTCAGAAATTAACTATATCTCTTAAACCTACATATTTATAACGTTACTTGTTTATTTTGATAAAATTTGATTCTGTTAAAAATATACATTTTCATTAAATATTTCCTTACTCAGTTTAACCTTCAACATTGGGTACATTATTAAGAAAACGCAAAGGTAAGTTGTTTAATTTACAAATATAGGTATTTCAAGGGTATCCATATTCTTTAGTGTTTGAACACGTAGACAGCGTGAAAATATGCGCCTAGTCCATACGTATTAATGTATAGTGCATAATTTTTGAGTAATAACGCGTGGAAATTTGGGATTATGTTTTAGATATCATAATTAAAATTTACTTTCAATACAATCACAAACTGATGTCTTATTTATAAACCTTTATTTAGTAACTGTTATTCTAAGTTCATCGCAGTTTAAGTTAAATGATATCAGTCGAAATGTAATCCAAAACTGCTGTAGAAGAGTGGACGTTCTGCTTACAACTTAACTACGTTCGGATAGCTGTTCTCAAACAAATTCTGGTTTATGTTGTGGTTGGTCAGTTTATGAATAAATATCGCAAATGCCACAATAAACTCTATTAGTGATATAAAACGTGAATTTGAAATTAAGTTCAGTGATATCATGCAAATTAGGCATTTTTGATATCAAGGTCACATATTAAATTCTCATTGTGTCTTCTCTTCCTTAAATTTAAGTTAAAAACATGTTTACTGATCGCAATAATGTATGTACAGCGAAATTTATTTGATATTTAATTTATTTTGACCTAATTATGGCGTAGTGATTTTTAAACTATGCGATGGATTTGTACATATTTATTTAAAATAATTAACTTAAGTTGTACCAAAAACCTTTTGCAGCAGCAAGTATTTTAAAATATTGTATTTTAGCCAAACGTTAAGAGTAAATTTTGCAAGCTCGTACTTTTCTCTTTTCTGTTTAGATTATTTAGCAATTATTTTTTTATGTTTCTTGAAATTTAGTAATACTGAATTTACTAACAATCTGTGACCACTGTAAATCTAGTAACAAACGGGCACTTTTCGAAATACTCACTCCAATCTCCATTGAAGTTAAACTGTCTCGACTTGTCTGTTACAAAATTTGGGCCCGACATGATGCTTAAAATTATTTTTTACATTCTGTCAGTTGTTCGGTAAGCTAACATCAAATACGTCATACTAAAATATGTTATTTTATTTAATAATACCAATGAAAAAATGTCTTGTATTGTTGAATATTCGATAATATCGTAGTCTATCGTGCTTATTAATTATTTATAGTAAGTTATTATCATATAATAAATAATAACCTTACATTTACGTAGTAATCTAGAATAGCAAATACAATTATTCATTTCAAGTTTACATTAAAGACTTTTATGTCCGTTATAATTTATATTAATAAACAAACATAGTTGCTAATTATATTTACCCGAACAATTTCCTAGCAATGCACTTAGTTAAATTATAAGTATGATATCCTTACTCCCTGAAGACCAAAGTTGAGAATTTCCCACAGCTAAAGTTTGGACGAAGGTTTATACATTCTATGGCAGGGTTAGGCATACAAAGGCGAACAAGTCAGTTTATTAAGCTACTACTCGTGAAAAGTTTGGGCGTTTATGCTATCTAATGGAGTGTTGTTTTATTTGTATTTTACATAAAGCTGTAAAAAGCGTTTATTAACTTTGGGATGTACATTGTGTTATAGTAGATATTTTACATTACACTTGCATCAGAAACAACGAGGTGATTAATCGAATAATGGAATTTTATCTTAATTATACACCATTAGGGATTAAATAATAGTTTAAAAATTCCATAATTATTAAAGAGGCAGTTGGGGAACATTTATTTATACATTGTCTTATTATAAAACATAAATTGTATTTATATATTACTTCAGTAATATAAAGTTGCAACCTGAAACCGTAAACTAAAGTTACACCATCAAATTGTGTGCTGCAGTGTTCTGGATAATCCTATTTTATTGAGAGTCACTGCATTTAGGTGAGAAAAAGATGTTAAATACCTTTTTAACTATTTAATGTGCCATCCAAAGGCATTCCAAGGGATTTTTAACGTAATCCTGAAAAGATTGTCGAACTCGATTGTGGCGGAAAATGATACTACCGATGGAAATCGAAGGTAGTAGTAATTGCACCTCGACTTTAGAATTGAGCTTAAAGAAACGTTTCTCGTCAAAATGCCGCATTTGGGAAACTCTATTGTCTACTGCTATAGAATTGCATTTGCCTTCTTAAATAAATGGTAAAGATTGGCGAAGAAATTAACCGTCAACAAAAAAAGAACGTCTCCAGTAAATCATTGATTTGTAACAGAATTAAAGACTATTTGTTATTATTTCGTCACACAAAACGGCAATTCTAAAAGCTAAGGATACTTTTTAATCAAGTGATGACAGATTAGATGTTGCAAGATTAATGAAACACTTCTTAAATACATTAATTAAAATTTGTACCCGCCATAAATCTTAAATGTAAGCCTAAATATAATGTGATGATTACAAAATTAATGGATACGAAAGTAAAATATTAATTTTGAATATTAAATGATTGTATTTCGTTGTTTTTGACAAAGTACACTAAATAAATCCAATTACGTTATCTAAGTGTTTGAAATCGCTAAAATTAGACCAATGCTTTTCTTTTATTGCCAATTTAATAACAATCCATATTTCATATTTCATAAAAACGCATTGCTTGTTTCTGATTTAAATTGCTTTTGTACTATTGTCCATTTACGGGACTGTTTTATAGGTTAGGTAAAAATGCAAGAGATGGCGCCATCAGGAAAAATCAATATTATTTTGTAAAAATGTATTTATTTGGATGGAGTCTTACCAATTTTCAGGATCATCCGTTGATAAGTTAGTGTTTGACAGTCAGTTAAAGTAAACAACTTGTAGTAGTTTCACTAGATTAGAAAAACTGATTTTCGCTTTCTCATTGAACATTATCATACGCGTAGAGAAAACAATAACAGAAGCAAGATAAACGTTTGTCAAATATTATACGGTCTCTGCTGCATCAATTAAAATGATTCACAAGTGGTTTAGTGATTTTTGTTGTGATCGTACGAGCATTTGTCCAAAAGATTCCCATGCACCAGGAATGATAACAAAAGTTCATAATATTAAGTTGGCACATCATCAAGGTGCTTCAGATTGTGGATGCTATAAACTCAGTGGTTTCAATTTTACATGATAAGTTGGATATGAAAAAACGTTCTGCAAAATGGGTGCCGTGATTGTGAACAGTGGACCAAAAACGTAATCGTTCGAAGACTTCGGAGTATTGTCAGAAACTGTTCTAAGGTAATGCATTTAACTTTTTCTATTAATTTTTTCCTGATGATCAGACTTGGACACACCACTATACTCTGAAAAATTAATGGAAACAATGGGTAGAAGCTGATGCAATTATTCAAATGCATTGAAAGAAAACGTGGCGCTATCGGCCGGTAAGGTCATGACAACTGTCTTTAGGAATACTGGATTGCTTTAAAAACAGAGAACAACAACAGTAAAGTATTATTCATCGTTGTTGGACCAGTTGAATGAAAACACCAAAGAAAATCGGCCACATTTGTTGAAATAAAATTTCACCAAATGTGGCCGATGGTGATAGTGCACCTTCCTCGCCTGTTTCAATTGCGAAAATACATGAATTTTATGTCAAAATGCTTCCAGATGTCTCATATTAACCCAACATCACCCTTTCTAACCATTTCTTATTCTTAATCATGAAAACTTTGCTTGCTGGTAAGACATTTCCACCCACAAAAGAAGTTATCGCTGAAAGTAGACGAATATTTTACTGAACGCATTAAACGTCTTGGATATCATTATAATAAATATATTGAGTAAGAGTGGGACTATTTTGAAAAGTAAAATGTTTTACATCGAAACTGCTTGTTCTACTTTTACCTGACTTATTGAACTACCGTTGTATAACTGTAAGGTAGATATTCACCTTTGTGTTGCACGGAATTTTTCAGCATCTTGAAAGAGGGCTGGCCCGACCGCAAGTAGTATGCAGTTTTACTTCTTTTCTATATCGTTTTCATTTGAAAGCTTAGTAAGCATGACATTTATAATCGTGCTGCTTCTGTTTGGTTAGTGTTATATTTAAATTGAATTTTAAGAAAAACTAACTCAATCAAAATCATAAATTATAAAGTTATTAGCGTAAATTGAAGTAAGGGCAAAAATACATACGAGTATGTATAAATTCACGTTTGCCAAAAAAATAACGTAATAATTTATAAAATTGAACGGTTTCACTTTGCAGCTACAACTGTTAATTTTAATTTCATCACTTTTCAATTACGAATGTGGAGATTCTTGAAGAAGTATTGCGTAAATAATTAGCTTTATCATTTGATAGTGGGCTTAGTCTTTATTGCCGCCAAATGTACACTTATCTTATCAGATTAAAAACTGACGTAACAGTTATTTTGACTTAATTGAGTTTAAAGCATAAGCAATTTACTTTAAGCACATAAATTCTAACGGTAATTTCAAAACAAGATCTCAGATATAATCTTTTAGAGACGGTGAGTTAATACAATTCAAAAGTGTGACGGTAATAAATACGTAATCTGACGTTTAAAACTTAGAAATTAAGCATAAGCCATAGACGCCACCTGTGGGAACCGACGCGATCGTTTCTATCTGTTTCCTTTACCTCCTAGCATTATGATATACCACCTCTAAACGGAACTTCAACAAAGGTAAGATTGGCAAATTCGAGAACCCAGTTGACATACCAATTTTGACAATTGCTATATTCGTATTGACAAACAAAACTCTTAGTTTAAAATAACTAACCTGTTATATTCATTCTAGAAACAAGCGCAATTGCCTTTAAAAATAATAAAAGGTAACCAATTTTGAACAGATAATGCGTTGAACATAAAAATTTTTGATCAATAATTTTTGTTAAGCTAAGAGTTCGATGACTATGGCGGTGCTTCAAAATAACTTAATCTGCACAGATAATTCAATAACTATAAATCATCGCTGTAACGTGAATTCATGCACTACATAGCGCCCTTCCCCATTACAGCGACATTTCATTACCTCTATAATTAAAAATTAAGCAAGGTTAAAGTGTTCATAGTTGCACAGTTACACTGTATCTTAACTAACACTTTACTGAAATTATTTGCACATGTGTTGGCAGGTTGTTTCTACTTGAGTAACAATATATAATTTACCAGAAAAGATTTATCTAGCGATTTTTGTGTTCATAAATGATTTGACGCGAAAATTAGAAATTTGCTACACGATCAATTATATTACAATAGAGTTGCAATTATTCACTTTCAGCACTAAGATTTTTAATACCTAGATAGATCACGATACTTGAGACTCAAGTCCCTTTTAGGAAATCACACGACATACTTTATTAAAGAAATGCTCACTTACTGTGAAAATACTTTAGATACTAAGGTATTCTACCAAAAATTGGATATTAGTTGTAAGAATCCGATCAAAACTCCACGGCACTGAACAATCGGAAAAGGAGAGAATGTCTACCTGGCCTGAGGCAACCCAGAGCATCACGTAACTCGAGCACTATCTGCGAACTACCGGCTTCGAAGCTATAGCGAAGAAGGTAAAATGTTGATGAAGTAAAATAATATGAAGTCAGTTACGGGTAATTTTTATACAGTGGAACAATTAACAATTGCCTTATTGTAAATGACTAGGTTGAAACATGTGCTATTTAAAATAATGATTTTCTAAAGCTGAAGAATTAATTTACCAAAACACATCGAAATGATTTTGATTATGTAAAAAATATTCCTTTCGATTAATAAAGAAAATAGACGCACCCTTTAAAACAAATCCTACACATAAATTGAAATGCAAGCCCTATGCACAAGACGTTTCAAGTAAATGAAAGTAATCGAACTTTTGGGAAGAACAAAAATCTGTAATATATTATATAGGGTATGGGAAAATTCGTATATTGAGTAAAATATTGGTGACAAATACAAAGTTTGTAATCAAATAAATCATACATAGTGCTACCCAAATATTTGTAGAATGTAACCACAATAAAGTTTGTTACTATAAAGCTTAGCTTACACCGTCTAGTCCAAAGTAGTCGTCTTGGGAATTTATTTTTACCTTGATGCCATAAATTCGCGGAGGTTTTTAGTCGTAAATGTATTGAGGACGACTTGAGGTTGTAGCTGATCCCCTCGAACGTATCACAACGCTGTACTTTGAACTGTTATTTTATCTTGCGAATAAGATGAAGTCGCAGAAGATGGGGTCAGGCGAATAGGAGGAAAGAAATGACTACAGGAATTGTCAAACGAGTGATATGTGAAACGTCACTTTAAAATTTCGTAGGAAATCTTGCCATCGCTGGCATGACCAGGAAGCACAAACTTGTTATAAACATTCCTTTGGACGCCAATAAAAATGATTGGCGTGGATTTGATAATGATGTGGGCTGGGGGGGCACTATTTTCGGCCGACGTGAATTTGGTAACTCAGCACCATAACCATCAACCCACGGTTCATTATTGACTATGACCTTGAAGATGAACTTTGGATCGTCCTTAAATTGTTATTTAGGTGCCTTGAGGACACGAACGCAACGATCCTTCTTGTTACCCAATAGTCTTGGAACAAATTTCGCAGAAATGCCTCTTATGCCCAAATTATAGATAGCCTCGTAAACCTTTACCATGTTTTCCGTGTTATGCCTGTAGACGGATATGTAAAGCCGTTGTCGCCTGTACTACTGTGTCACTAAAACGCGCATGGAATAAGCTTTGAAGGCTTAGATTTAACCAAATGTGATGCAAATTGTTTGCGTCTTAAACAGCCTTCGGATCACTGAAAAACGATTTCACTGAAACGTGCTGCACTTAATAGAGCGTCCTCTTATTTTGCCAAAAAACTACTGCTCGCCATATCTAGTAGTAATAGAATAGCAAACTATCGCCGATTCACACGAATTCCTCCATATTTAAATTAAATAAATATGGATTAAATTGGGAATTGTTAATGAAATATGTTACTTATTATTTTGTTTACTTTTACATTCTTTTCGGAATGTGATTCCCTTATTGATTATTCGTAATCGATTTTTATTTTATCCATTCATATTGCAACATTTTGTCTTTTCGTTAAGCTCGGGAACCTTCTAGGTGACTTATTTCACTTTGTGTTATCGTTTTTGACGCATATGTTCATATAGTAACTCGAAACAAAAATCTCAAGTAACTACATTTTATATTTATTATGTGACCAGGTGTGCAACATTCTCACACTAAACATTCTAAAATATTGTGGGGAATACAAAGTAACCTTATAGGTTATTATTGAAGCGAGTATAATCAGTTTAAGCGTCAGTTTCGAGAAGCCTTAAAATTAATTCAAAATTAGGCCAGATGTAAGTGGAAGATTTCCCCTGTACTATTAATTACTCCTCCGATTACTCACAATTAAATTTTAAACCTGGAACCGTATACTCACTATTCGGTAGGCTAAAATTCGTCGATCACGACCTGTGTTAGAATCGACATGTCTTTATAAAAAGTGTTCGCTCTCAACCTAAGGTAGCTACAGTTTGAGTTCTAACTTACTGACAGTAACCTTTCACAATATGAGGCAAAACGGAAAATATAGAATGTCTTTATTGTTGATTAAAGCATTCCCCCTAGCTAAATTCTAATTATTCTACGAGGGTTGCCTTTTAAGCAGTTACAAGGACTAGGAAAGAAAACAAATTTTTGGAACAAACTGCTTTATTGTTTTTCAAAATATTCACCTTTAAGTTCTATACACTTTTGCATGCGTTCAAACCACTTCTCGAACCAATTTTTCCACTCTGAAGTTGGTATCTCAAAAATGTGGTTTTCAAATGCTTCAACAGCCTCTTCAGGAGATGAAAATCGCTGTCCACGCATTTTTTGTTTTGACATTCGGGAACAGAAAAAAGTCGTTAGGCGATAAATCTGGTGAATAGGGGCAA
>JAHWXV010223889.1:0-12948 GCA_024586415.1 Phrixothrix hirtus | reverse complement strand
TAGATGTGGCGGTGGGAAAAATTTGAATCTGGGTTAGGTTAGGTCGATATAGATAACGTGATGTTAGATTATGCCAAACCGTGTTAGGTTAGGTTAGGTCAGTATAGATAACGTGATGTTAGATTATGCCAAACCGTGTTAGGTTAGGTTAGATCAAATTAGAAAAGTATATGTTGAGTTTTGGGCGCGCCCAAAACTCAAGACAGTATAATTAATTTGATTTCTCAGAAAAATTTCTGTAAAACGAATAACCGGAAGTACTATTACCATTAACTATGAATAAAGTAACTATGAAACTGAAAGGTCTGGATAAATTAAAACTTATTTGATGTCCTAGCTACCTTTATATTCTAAATCAAGAATTTGGTTAAAATCAAATATCCGAAAGTACAACTTTATTTTTGTTATTTTTAGATATTTCCCGAAATTTTCGTTTTCATTTTTGCTCTAACGATTCTTTTAAAATTTATTGTATTTCTTAGCCATTTAGTGTCTTTCCATATAATTAGTATGTTTCTCAGAAACTTTTCCGTAAATCGAGTAACCGGAAGTATCTTTACCGTTAACTTTAAATAAAATAACAATGAAACTAAAAGTCTTATTTGAATGAAAATTTACATTTGTGGTCACAACTGCCTTTGTATGCCAAATCAAGAATTTGGTTGAAATCTAATAAGCGAAAGCTCCACTTTTGGCATTTTTAGATATTTTCCGAATTTTCATTTTTCGCGATTTTCTTGCAATCGGCTTTAAGGACCTTTTTAAGACTTGTCACATTTCTTAGCTACTTAATTCCGATCTGTTTGAATGAAGCAGTTTCTCTGATAGATTTTCTAAATTCGAGTAATCAGAAGTACTTAAAGTATTACTTGTGAATAACATACCTCAAGAAATAAACATCATATAATAATAAAAATTTATATTTTGGTCATCTGTCTTCCGAACATGAGAGGTAAAGATTTAGTTAAAATCTAATCACTGGAAGTGCCACTTTATTTCTGCGATTTTTAAGTTTTTTTCGCAATTTTCTCGAAAACAGATATAACATCTTTTTAAAACTTGCTACTTCTGTTATGTCTTTAATTTCCTTTTACGAGAACATAACGATTTTTCTGAGAATATGCGATGAAGCAAGTTATCAAAGAACATTTCCGAAACTAAGCGGTCTTTCACGTGTCCAGCAACATGGATGGATGACCGTTACAACTACTGTTTACAATATAAACGCAAATAATAGTTTAACCATTGTGGACACTATTTTCATATCTGTATACGTAAGAGAAAGTCGTGTGTTGTCTCACACCAGATTTTTTATTCTAGTAGCTGTCTTCGACTATTTACCTATTTTTAGAATGTTTTAGGAACTATCAAACCTCATGGTATATTTATGGGTATTTTTATGTCGTTCTGAGTTTATTGACTTAGGAGTTATATACGAATTTTAATAGTTTTTTCGGGTTATCGGTGAATTTCTTATTTTTGAAGTAAATATAAAACCAAAAACCGTTTTCCCAAAATTTTTAATATAGTATCTTATATATGTTTCGGTCCTTAAAAGTTAGACCATCATCAGGGAATAAATAAGTAGTAAAAGTTAAAATGAATAGTCGTTAAATATTAAAAATACTACATAATAAATTTAATTAAATGTAAAATAAGAGGTGTGTAGTATTAATAGGAAACAAGTATTTTTAATATTTATCGACTATTCGCCTTAACCTTTATTATTTATTTATTCCCGGATAATGGTCTAATTATTAATGACCGAAACATATATAGGACACTATATTAAAAATTTTGGGAAAACTTAGTTTTTGTTTTTATATTTACTTTTTATAATCGTTTCCCATTAAAATTGATGGATTTTAACAAATATTCTTATTTGTGATTCCATAAATTAATTTAAGATTCTAAAAAATGTTTGTCCTTATTCGATTTTAATTTTCGATCATGAAAATTGATTTGGTGCTCTGAATTGCTGTATTTAGTATAAAGTAATATTATAAGTTAGGCTAAGAACATTAGCATTTTCTGTTTTTCTGCCTGTTTGATTTTTAAACAAATTTCTCATTCCCTGCAATTTTTATCCCATTTACTATTCTACATAGGATTATTTGTAATTTTCGTTATTGTGCTGTTTTATCAGCGTTACAGTATCTGTTTGAAAAAATTTGCGTTATTTGTTATCATGTTGATCTACGGCACCTCTGTAACTATGGGGTGAAGAATAGGTCTACACTGACCATGGTTTGTGGTACGAGTCCCCTAAAAGTTGCCTTCTTTCTTATCTTTCGGTGTTAGGTTTTACGTGGTCCTTGCATGGACTAGTACTGACTTAGTCATTCCCTATCCGATTTTCATTAATTACAACTTTTTGTAATCATGTATAAGACTTCTGCCAAAATTTGAACCATTTTCTAAATTTAATCTTTTTTGATTGTTTACTTCGATGATTAACATTTATGAATTTGGTACCAGCTTTCATGCACTCCATTTCATTTTTTATCAGCCCTTACATTGTGAAGTTGTGGAGTTTTATCCTGATTTCGGTTACGAGTTAAATTTGGATTCTCCTCGCGCTTCTTGCCCCTTAGTCACTGTTTTCCTTTCTTATTTTTGATTTGGTAATTATCCGTTGCCGAACTAAGGAAAGTATTTATTTGTTTTTCAATGAACTTGGCCAATGTAATATTTTTGAATAACTGTAATTCATCTCTGACTTATCTAGCTTATTCATTTAAAGCGTTTACTTAGTATTTTACTATTTTCACGTTTGTAGTCGGATTAGTGATACTGTTATTGAATTGACTTTTTGCTTATAATGCACCCCAATTGTTTTATTATTAAAATTATTTAATTGGTTTTAACCTCGAAAGGCATAGTCATTAACATTTTGCATTCTTGAAACGCTGTTTTTCACAGTTATTCGCTGTTATGCTGAACCGGTTTCTTCTCTTCTCTTAAAATAGTTAATTTTACATTAATTGGTTTCCTAAATTTATTTCCTTTCGCCCCTTAAATATTTAAAAAATAGTTAAGTTCCTTGGGGAGATAACATTCCATTCGTTACGATAGCGTAAGATTGTATCCAAAAAAACTGGTTCTGTTACTTTAAAACGTTCATCTCACTTAGACGCTTCATGCGATTCTAAAATATTTGAAACTTTGTTTATTAATTACAATTGCATTATTGACACCTTATTTTTAGTGTTTTTTTATATAACTATTTAATTAATTAAATCTCGTTTGATTTTCTATATAAAACTTATATTTAAAATACAATATTCCATGGAAATTTTAACTAAAATTGGTATCTCCAGTCTTACAAATTGAAAAACTAGATATTAGGCAACGTCGCAAACAATTTTCAAAACATGTATTAAGTAAGGTTAAAACCGTTTCAGTAATTTTAGGATAAACTACTATTTTGCATAAAAAAGGCGGGTTTGCTGTGCGTCCGAAATCATTAGGAATTAATAATTTGGGGTTATCTTAAAGTTGACGAGAGAAGTAGATTGCAATAATATAAATGTTGGTTTCATTTCCCTGCTTAGAGAGAAAAACTAAAAAGTTAACAATATTATAACTTATTATTTTTAAATTCAGCACTCACCAAGATTTCCCTGTGCCAATTCTGGCTAATTTAGGTTTGCCATTTTTCAAGATAATTCACCGTAAGTAGTTGTACTTATATATTTTAAAGTGTGTTAGCCATATCTTGATAATCGGTAAGTATAAAAATCGGTAATTTCAGGCGATACGAGCAATTGATTGCAAAATAAAATAAGGGTGTTCTATTTAAAATTATTAAGTTATCCAGTCTATATAAAAAGCTAGAAATTCGGTAGCCTTGAAAATGCGATTTTTCGATTCAGCATATCCAATTACTTTTCTGTTATAAATTTGGTCAATTTATTTTTGATGGTTATCGTGATAATTGCCCGTTCCAATTGTTTATACTGACCCTGTATACTTTGATGTTAATAGAAACAGTTAGGTTTATATGAATATGATTGCATGTTGTGGTTGGCACCAATGACCATTGATTATTCAAAGTATCAATAACCCTTTTGACCTGGTCCGTGTGCCGCGGTTGCGATTATTGCTGTGAAGCCCTCTGAGCTGCCTGCGGGATTTTAGAGGTAGTTATTGATTGTCTTCGCTAGTTATGCTTCGCTCCCGGTAACTATAAACTGAGACAACAGTGCTATGTATATTTTTCATACATTGTAGGGTGTGCTGTGTGCGAAGCCAGGCTGATAGAGGCCGCAGTACTACATTTGTTTGTTATTTATAATTGCTATTCTATAGTAACTTAATTATTGTTAGTACTAGATTGAATTATTGCCAATCAAGTAACGATATCATGCACTAGAATCTGAATATGAAAGGGAGTATGTATGTTAGCAATACTAATTTTAATAATTATTACTTTTGTTGTTGCTAGTGACATCATCATTGTCATAATAATGAAATTATTACTGATATTACTATTCGTTACTGCTGAGTTAGAATTATAAGTGATAGACAGGATGTAAGTAACAAGGAGTTACCCTGCAAATTAATTGCGGTTTGACTACATTTAATTATTGTTGATCAAAGGAATTATTATTATTACTTGCATTAGGATGATTAATCTAACTCAAAAACATCAATTAATTAATTAAGGTTAATCGGAGTGTTATATAAGTGTAACAGAAAAACATAGTGACAAATGCATAATTTTATTATATAACGCGATTTGTAAACTAACGTCCATAGTATAATATAATATGGAACAATCCATGCAAACTAACAAAAGAAGAATGTCTCTATCAATGTAAACTAATATAAACTGTAACTATATATACAGAAATAAATATTTATCATTCAAGGCGAAGGGAATGGCCGGAAATGCCAAATATCATTTTACAAAGTTTTAAAAAACTTTCAGATTTATTTGAAAGTTATTGCTTAAACCCTAAAAAAGTTTATGTATCAAAACCAATTTAACGAATTTGCACCTTATTCAAAAATGCTAGGTACCTATTGAAATAAATGTCAAAACCCACTTTCAAAATACAATGTACGCTAAACATTTAAAATCTTAGAATAGGAAATATCTGTCGATATCTAATTCCAATATTAAGAGGGATGATTAGAACTAGTTTTTTTTATAAATTTGTGTAAGTAATTTCAAATAAAATTTATAATTTTATTAGATCTTGTAGTTGAAATTGGTTCTATGTTTATTGTTCAATGAAGAGAGTTTATTAACATATATTTGTGATATACAGGGTTGATTTGAAATATCTGTTGAAAATAAAATGGGTAATTTTACGGATTCTGCGAAATTATTAAACTCCATCAAGCTTTCTTTGAAAATTTTATATATGATATATTTTATGAATCCCTGACATTTATTATAAACTGTTACAGAAATTCAAACAAAAATGCTGCATGAAATTTTCGCCATAACAAATTATAGCAACGTATTGAATTACACTCCGAGGTTTACTTAAAATTAGTAATGCATAGTCTCTTGATCTGTTATAAATAACGATCTAATTTTTATTTGTTAGGGCACTATTTTAACAAATTAAATTTGGAAATTGTATTAAAATCATCAAAGAAATAATGTAATTTATAAGCAAAGAACTAATAATGATAAAATGTAAATTTAACACAGCTATTTGAAGATATTTTCTGCAAAGAAAATACGAATTACGGTTATCTAAAGCATTCATTTATGTGCTTTTTAAATTCTGTAGACCCTTTCTAATTTTTAATATTAGGACATCACTCCTGATATAATGGACACGTAGCTTCCGCGAATACACGTATTACTAATAAAAAAATTTTCGAAAAACTATAACACAAACTGTTCATTAGTTTAAATAAGTGCACAGCTACTAACTAAATCTAAAAGAATTTTAACATTTCTTGATAAATTTGACTTCTACAAAATCCATTTTTTCACTAGAATCGAGTTTTTTATCAATTTAACTTACACTAAATGTTTATCAATACACTATGCAATGATGTATAACATTAGTAGGACTTGAACAAATATACATGATTTCATGGCAAACTGGGATTGAATTTCTGACCATGAGTATTGCATATCAGAAGTCCTAAAAAGGTTTCACAAAAATATTCTGAACTCTATTCTGCCCAAATTAAAGCTGTTTAACTTTTTTATTATTTTTTGTGAATATATGGCTCGTAAAGAATATGTGGTTAAAATTTTTGGAATCATTTCAAAGCAACCCTGTATGGATATTTCTTTTATCAAATTGTACTTTATTTTTATTTATATTTCTGACGAAATTTCAGTTTCCAAATCATTTTATCCTATACAGTATGAATAAAAGGCAAAGTGTTAGTTCTTAAACATAAGGGTAAATATTTCCTTTCAAGAACGCAATTATACAAACATAAATAGCTCATAACATAAACTTAGTTCACGGAATAGTAAACTAATTCTGTTCAATAAACTGGAACAATAAAACTAGTTTAAAGACTCCAACAAAAGTTTTCTAATATTTGCAGTCATTAAAAAAAGAAGAAAGAGAAGAAGTTAATGAAGACGGTTATTTAATCCTGGACTCGGATTTAAAATGTTGAACATTGGGTAATAATTTTAAACAGAAGGCGCTTCTGACAGCATTTTTCTAACGAATTTACCTGAAAATTTCGAAGTTAGTCGAAACAAAGTATTTGGAAGCTATCTAGATTTAAAGTCACTATCACAAATTTGTAGCTTTACAAGTAATAATGGTCATTACACAAAATATTCAATAAGTGTGCTTTGAATGTTAAACTGCAATACTAAAAATTAAAAAATGAATTTATAAAATCCAAATAAATAATTTTAATAAATTATAAGAGACAATAACCAGAGGATAATACACAGTAATTTTGTGCAAAAACTACAACATATACTCAATAATTAAAAAAACCGAGTTAAACCCATCGAAAAACAACAGAAGTCGTTTCCATCATTTATTACATATATTGTTATAATAAATGTTGAAAATGACCTCCTTGATTTTCTAGACAGATATTAATTCTTCTTTTCATATTCTCAAACACATGATGCAGTTGTTCAGGAGTGTTACTTTACATTTCCAATTGAATTGCGTCTTTTAATTGATCTAAATTATGTAATATATTTTTAAAAACATTATTTTTTAAATATCCAAACAAAAAATAATCTAATGGTGTCAGATCAGATTAATGTAGAGGCCATAAGTTACGACTTATTAACCGATTATCATAAAATTCCTGTAAAAAATGTATTGTTACAGCTGCAGTATGAGCTATAGCCTCATCCTGCTGAAAGAACCCAATTTGCAGTTCATTATCATGAGCTTGCTCCAAAATAACTGTTCGATATCTATCAGCATTAATAGTCTCGTTAAAGAAAATCGGGCCGATAATTCTTCGACGAGACATTGTCACCCATGTACCAATTTTAGCAGGATGTAAAGGCGTTTCTGTAAAATTATGAGGATTTTATGCAGCCCAAGTACGATAGTTTCGGCTATTTACGTGACCTGAAAAATGAAACCACGCTTCATCTGTAAAAAAAGTTTTATCTAATAAATTGTTATCGTTTAAATGCTGATTAAACCAATTACAATAATTAATTTGAAGATTATAATGAGGTGGATGTAATTGCTGTACAACAGAAATTTTATATGGATGGAAATGAAGCACTTCTTTTAGCTCTTTGTGACAACTTCCATACGATAATCCTGAAAAATCACTAAATCAATTGATTATGTTTACATTTAACATTTAATATAAAAACCTGTTGTCAGATGCCTTAAACTTTCTTTTGGACTACGTTGCATACGTTGTCGAATGTTTGCAACATTATTTTCTGTTAAAATTGTTGGTGTTCCGGGCGACTTTCCTTTAGAAATACATTGTTTTTCTTCAAAACGTTGAATAACTCTTCTTTTATGACTAATAAATGTCTTGTATGCAACATTAACATTAGGAAATGTTTCGGTAAATTGCTGAAGACACGATTGCAATGAATGCTCCCATACTCCATTTTCATTTTGAATATATAATGTGCCATTAATATGAAGGCATCATGTGCTTCCGTAAAAACAACTCTCTTAACTTCAGAAGGAAAACAACAGGATCAGCGATATTAAGCTTTAATATGCAAGAAAAATGGATAAAATAAAAAAACTTCAATGTGATTAACTAAATAATGCCTCCTAATTATAGTCGCTGCAACTATACACTAATTTTATAAATTCATCGATAGGCTTATTTTAAATTTGTGAAGAAGTTACTTTAAATATATTTATCTAGGTCATCACATTTTTCAAATCCAAACTAATATAATTTTAGCACCCAAAAAGATATTGAATCAATCATACATGAAAGTAATGCATTTAAAACTGTAAAAAGGTAACATGTATCTAAAGTTAATTGCTAGGAACTCTCATGACCTTTACTAACTAACTAATCCAACTAATTTAAAACTTGGAAATATTGTAGGACAAAGGTAATAACATTTACTTTATGACTTCTTAGTTTTAATTGATTTAAAAAGAATTTATAATATCCTACTAATTTATGATATTTAATTGCGTTTTAAGTACTACCGTTTCCGATTTTAAATGGATGCTTTTAAAGAGGCGCAGTTATTAAAATATTTGGACACTGTAGTTATATTTATATATTTAAAATCACTTACCTTCACACAAAAAACAAATAGCAAAATTAATAAGGACGACACTGATTACCAAATATAATTAAATTAATTTTTTTACCACCTTGGATGCAATCTTTTTCGATCTCACTGTACTTATCGTATAGCAAGTCAATTGCAGTTGTCCCAAAATGTTGCGTGACACATTAAAACGAGAAATGTTAGATCTATTTCATCATCAAAATGTACAAACTTTAAATCATGATGACTTTTAGCATAGATTAGTATTCTATCACTGGATCATTCAACAATATGATGAAATATGTTTTACAAGAGAGGCTATAAATAATTTCCATAATGACCATGTATTGGAATTTCAGAACACGCATACGATTAACCACGCTGATTTCAGCAACGATCCATCATCAATATTTGGGGTGGCATTTAGAATATGTAATAAACATTAGGTTAAATGCAGGTGAGTAGATAGGCAAGAACAGTTATAAATTGAACTATCTGGAACCTCCAATTGATTTTGGAGCATTCGAGTGAAATGGAACCGCCTAGGTTTTGAGCTAGCGTAACGGGTGCTGTAACTGCGTGGATTAGAGCAATGAGGGTTTACATTTCCGCTAATAAGTTTTGTGGTGTGGCTAATTACGTAAGGGTTTATAATTATAGCGGGAGGAATTATAATTATAGCGGAAAGGGCTATAATTATGCCGGATGGTCGTTGGGGTGGGCAGTGGCAGTAGGTTTCGTGATTTGACTGTGATTAGCGTAATGCTTTATAATTATAGCGGGAATTGTAGCTGAAGGATTATAATTTTAGCGGAAAGAGTTATAATTATGTCGGTGGGTGGCTAGGAGTGTGTTTCGGGAGTTGTTTTCGCAAATATATCAATATCCAATATAAAATATCTTCAATTATTTTTTAAATTCAACCTGAACAGACATCTTAATTCTTAATTTAGATTTAAATTGAATTTAAATATTTGATTGGGTATATATAAATTTAACTTTCAATAATTTTACATGATTTCCACTGTGCGTACGCATAGGCACACGCGCGCGCGCACACACACACACACATACACACGCGCGTGCAGAGAGAGAGAGAACAAATTTAAAATACTGCATTTACCTAC
Source organism: Phrixothrix hirtus (assembly GCA_024586415.1). Taxonomy (NCBI): domain Eukaryota; kingdom Metazoa; phylum Arthropoda; class Insecta; order Coleoptera; family Phengodidae; genus Phrixothrix; species Phrixothrix hirtus. The sequence goes on along the minus strand of JAHWXV010223889.1, from coordinate 3,144 downwards.
ATTAGTAACAATAATATAGTCAAACGTTAAAAGAAGTAAAATATATTAATCCAATTTAAGGTGGTTTGCCAAAAAACTAGAATGCGCCCAATCTATTACGTTCAATAAATTCATTAGATGGCTTGAACGATATATGGCTAGGCATTTCCTTTCTTCAATGTCGATGCGTGGTAAATTTAAATCAGTCTCTTACCCCTGTAGCACAGCATTATAGGATAAATATATATTTTAAATATTGACATAACATAGAAAGCATTACACTGTTGTACATTGATTCCCTAAAAGGTTACAAACTATGAATATTGGCTAAAAGCAATATATCATGGGCCAACATACAATAATGGGACTATATAAAATATATGACAAGCTACAACCATTTCTAAATAAATCCTATATATTTAAGGTTCAAATAAAGAATTGTCACCTAAAATTTGGGCACAAAAGTGTTTATGACATAAACTAAATAACTTATGATCAATTTGTCTATAATAAATTATAGACAATAAATGAAGCGTAAGATTACGATAAAAGAGAAGTTTTAATATGATAGGGCTAGATCAGACAATATTTTTTAAATCTAATCTAGATAGGATTGTATGTAATTTTTAATCTTTATGAAGACGGTAACATGTGGTAATTGAACTTTAAATAGCTGAATCGTTAGACAATCTTCAATTATATCTAAATAAACCTATATTTACAATTCAATTGAAGAACAGTTTACTCAAAGATTTGCAACCAAAAGAGCTTATGATATAAACTAAAATAAATTATTGTTATTTATAAAGGATTGTTTGTAGCATAATACCTGATGAAAATAAATTAATTGGTTTCACAATTAGCTTATCTTATTAAACTGCAATAAATATGTTTAGCAATATAATTAGGAAATAAATTCCGTGATTAAATGAAAGAGTTTTTAAAAAGAAAACACAATTTATTTAATCTTATTATCTTTAACTATACATCAAGTAGAATTTTGAATTGACACTGACTTGAACTAGAAGTCGCGTCTGCCTTTGAGCTCTGCTAAACTGGAACTGCCTTATTTTATTAATGTATTATTAAATAGTGGAAGTCCATATCATATCAATGGTATCTTTGGTTTGCCGTTTTACATGAGAATTTTAATTCAACAGGGCATAGTCTAGCTGCTAACGTTGCATCAACGCTTTTACTGTGAAACCCGCAACTAAACAGGAAATGGTCTAGTCTCTTATGGACGGCAAATAGACGCTACATTGAAATTTACTCCCTATTTAAAAAAATGTAATTCATTCTAACTGATGTCACGCTTATCTTACTTCAAGTGAATTATCAGATCTCCTTTAGTACTTAACGACAATCGTGAGGGATGCTTCTGTGTAATTGAATATAGGAATTACTTCAAAATAGCCTATAAATTCAGATAAGTATGATATAAAAACGACAATTTTTAAGAAAAGTTACGAAGTAATTTACAGCAAAGTTGTAACGAATCTTTGCTCGAACAGCGTTACGAATACCGCGAGTTAGCTCTTGAGCCGGAGTTTGGTGACCAGAACTGTACCTGGATACTTCGGAAACTATTTACCTAAAACTTACTTTAATCATGTACAATATTTATAAGGATTCTTCCCAGTGTGAATTCGGTGCACCAGAATTATGTTTACTTAAGCTTGTTAACCACCTTTATTTTTGTACTTACTGTATATGTATTGGTGTCATGACTCTAGTTTAATTAGCTTAAACAACGCTTCCATTTTAATTTCATTGGTGGTTCGTTATTGTTTGAAAATAGGTGTAAACCTTTTAAGAATGTTGCTTTATTTGTATATAACTCTGTTACACTCGAAATGTACTTTACTTTTATTTTATTCGGACTGTTTGAATTTATTTTAATTAGAAATATTTGAATGCTAATTACTTTGAACTGTATGCATATTTTATCATTTATAAACCCTTATCTTGCAACTATTTACATATTTAATGGTTATATTATATGGATAATATAATACTTTAATGTTGTAATTTTTACGTATTTAGAAATAACACATTTTAACAAAAGGCATTTATTTAAACAATAAATTAAGTTATACAGCTGCCTTTGGTTTGCTTTAGTTATTAACCTTTAAATTAGATGATTGCCGTTCTATTTACGTTTGTTGAATGTAGATGGCATATTAATGACTATTATGATCAATATTTACAGTCAATATAATCGATTTTAACGTTTGTAGATCTCAAAATTGTGTTCGTTTTCGTGTGTCGTGCAGTTCGTTTTATAGTTTCATTTATGTATTTAGCGCGAGTGAACATTAATTTAGGTAATTCTCGTTTAATGTTAAATCGTTCATAATTAAACTGGGTTTGTTTAGTGGTTCAGAGCCGACATGCATCTCTGGATACACAATCAGCATCGCGAGCGGATAGCTAGGCCTCTGAGTGGATATCTGCATCAAACTTTAAAGAAGGATAGAAATGTTTTTACGCACTTCACCCTTATATAGCATGCGAGTCCGTATGCGCTCTTGTTTTATTTACAAATATTGTGATTTCACTTTCCATAACATTATTAACTTATATGTAGAAATAAATATCGATTTTAATGTTAATAATTAACATTTTATTAAGTAATATTCAATGGTAACGTTGTCGTTTAAAAGATTGTTGAAACAATAAGAACATTCTCAAGGATATTAATCTTTTTAAAGGTTTAATAGTTTGTAGCAGAGTGTTGTTTGGTTTATTACAATATTGTAGGATCGAAACACAAAAACTCATAATGGATCCTTTTGCATATTTAGCTTTAAATTCTCGATCGCTTTTGCATATTTAGCTTTAAATTTTCGATCGCTTTTCCTAGCACCTCATCAACCTATATTATCAGAATCAAGCTCGGTTATCAGACTCGCAACGTTAATAGCCACTTATTTTGCAAATTGAAAACTGGATTTTCGGTTAATTAAAAACTACTCTGCGTTTGCCCTTTTACCGCGACTGAGAACCAACAAATACTCTTCTTCCTACATCTTTATAGTTGCTATAACTTCCAAACTTATCAAGATTCATTATAAAAGTGCGTGGCATTTCGGCGTCGCGACTGTTTTGTAACAAACATCGTTGACTTCGTCATCGAACAGCGAGTGAGAACCCCCCCCCCCC
>JAHWXV010223734.1:0-10763 GCA_024586415.1 Phrixothrix hirtus | reverse complement strand
ATAATTTATTTGACATTGAATAAACCTCCTTTAATTTAAAATTGCATTTTTATAGTATGTGATTTTTCTAGTAATTATGAAATTTTGGTGGGTATTTAATAAATTGTTCAAATTGATCATAGCAATATGTAGGCATTCAATATCATTGAAATCAGAAAAGCTTGAATTACAAAAATGTTATGTATTTTATATAATTAATTAAATCAAAGCAATTCAATTTTTATATTGAAAAATAACAATATTTTATTTCAAGATTAATTGATTTTTATTTTAACTTCAATTAAAACAACAAAAGTAAGTAGATTTGATGACATAAATTATATTTTAGAATTGTTAAATATTCAACATTAACAAACTTATTAACCTATTTGTACTTATGTAAATTGTAAGTGAAATTCATTGCAATAGTTGAAATTTGCATTTCTAAATATTTTTCATTTAAACCACAAATTATTTTTACAATTTACAATAGACATAAATATAAATAGTTTCTTAAAATATTAACAGCATTACAACCTTTTAAAGAAAGTTTTTCTAGTTTTTTTAGCTTATACTAATTTTTATCTTATAAAATAGCTTTTGTTTTTAAGAGGCATAATATTAAGATTATTTTCAATAAAGGTATAATCTTACAAACTATTTTATGTAATATTGAAGATAAAATGCCAGATGTACAAAAACTAGAATATATGAATTAATTTGTAACACATCAACATTTCTTATCTTGGCCAGACATAATGTTATTTTTCCACTTGCATTAATAAATATTTGTCACAAACATAAAAAAGTTGATGACACTGGTATTTCAAGTTTTGCAAAATATATTAAAATTAAATGTACATTTGACCCTACTTCTAAATTTAAAATTTTAAAATGTACTTCAGATGGTTTCCTATTTTAAATTCTAATGGGAATTATTGTATCAATTTTTATAAATCACTTGTAAAGTATAGACACTGAACCAGACAACATACGTCAGATTTATCGCTATCCCTTGCAAACCTAATAAAATTAAATATTACTATTTGCATTACCTTTACCAAATTACAATGATCACGACAAAAAGTCTTTATTTATAATAAGCCTATCACTAAATTTTATTTGAACGCCTATTTACTTTTTACTTTTTCTTACCCTATACCTATATGAAATATAGGTAAAATAGAAAGCACTGTTTTCGTCCCAAATTTTCAATGTCAAAATTTTAGTGGAAATACACGTTTTCTGGTCCCCTGATTCCGAAAATCATGGTTTTTATGTACCTGTGGATATAGATATAAGTGTGGGTGTCTGTGTATGAACAAGATATCTCGAAAACCAAAGTTTTTGCCATATTTGATAGTCATTTAATGCCCTTTTATATAATTTAAACAGTTTCTTAAACAATTTTCAGTGAATCGAATAACCGGAAGTATCTTTTCCATTAACCCTGCCTAAAATAACTATGAAACTAAAAGATCTAGCAAAATAAAAATTTATATTTGAGGTTATAGCTATCCTTGTATGCAAAATCAGGAATTTGGTTAAAATCGGAGAACTGCAAGGACCACCATATTTCTGTCATTTTAAAATGTTTCGCAAATTTCTAGTTTGTCGTAATTTTCTTGAAATCCGCTCTTACGTTTTTCTTTAAACTTAGTAGATTACTTAGCTATTTAATTTCATTTTATATGAATTACGCGGTTTCTCTAATAAGTATTTGAAAATAGACCAACTGGAAGTACTTTAAATAATATTTGTGCACAATATATCTCAAAAATTAGCTATTGCAGAAAAATGAAATTTTGTATTTAAATTTTCAAGCTACCTAACATGCAATGGCAAGAATTTAGTTAAAATCGAATCACCGGATGTGCCACTTTTTTGGGATTTTCTTAAAAACGGTTATAACAAATTTTTTAAAACTTACCAGGGTTCTAATATCTGATACCCTTTTACATGAACTGCCACGTAGGATCTTACAACAACCCGTCGGTTGTTCGTGTTGTAAACAAAAACAACACATACCGCAGCTTAGCCCAGTAGAAATTAACCGAAGAGGGGCGTGGACGGCTTTGCTAGGCTGGTTTTGGCTCTCGTCCACAACTCGCAGATGGTACCTGTAGGAAGGGAAAGAAATTATATACCTGTAAGGGCACCAGTCGTATGTACCTTCCTATCTCGTACGTACACCTCACACGACAAGACGTATGACGGCTTCTGAGTTCTGGTGCTACCCTAACCTAAAGAAAAGCTAGGTTCTTGGAACAAGAAATGAAATACAACTGAAGTAAAACAAAACATTCGTTTATTACCGTAAGCGAGTTCTACAATAAATATCAACAAAAATAACAAAAATTGTTAAAACTACGTTTAAACTTTATCCTTTTCGGAACACTAAAATAACAAACTAGGTTACTAACGTTTGCCTCAACGGGATCTAGGCCACCCGATATTTATGTATTCTCAACACTCAACGAAGACAATAATGCTTAAAAGCTACAATTAAATTTTATCCCTTTCGGAACACCAAAATGACAAACTGAATTATTGACTTTTGCCTTAACGAAATCTAGGCCACCCGATATTTATAAGTGATAAGAAATTTATGTTACAATTAACATTCCTAAAAATAAAATACTCTAGAATAGTCGAAAACAGAACACAAAATACTTCTCTTCATTAACGCTTATCAAAGCAAAAATTAATTTTACAAAACGAAATAGTCAAAATTACAGTGAACAAAACTAATAGCGTTAGACAGATATCCAACATCAAATACGTTAGAAAAGAAGAAACAGTTGTTATTTGTTATCGATATTCTAACATTATAACTTGACAGGTGCTATAAAATGCAAATTTCAAAGATCATATATTGTAGCTAAACATAAGGAAGTGAAATATTAAAAAAAAGTAATTTAAAATATATCTTAAATAAATTCTGTACCTTTTATTTTTACTAAAATACTCCAATATTAATTACAAAAACAATAACTGAACTTTTCGTCGTTTAACTTTTTGTTTGCAAAAGAAATTTTAACGTACACCTTGTATATCAAACTTACTAAAAATCTAGACAATTTTATGATAAATTCTATTTTATAATTTGTGCGAACGAACTCAAACACAACAGTACAGAAGTAAAACGTAAGCAAAATAATTTATTTTAATTCAACAAACTACTTTAAACATTTACTTTAAATTTGATTCAGTTTTTATCCATGAAAATATAAACTTAAAAGGTAGCGGAAAACATTATTTGAACGATTTTATTCAAAGTAAAATTTTATAATTACGATTGCTTCTTATTATAATTGAACTAATGAATTTTTCATTCCCATAAGTAAATAATTTAGCATTACGTTATTTTTAAAATGCAAAGGACATCAATTGATAACATGCTTTTCTGTTGTCGTAAAAAGTTGAAATTCAAACTTTTATCAACATATGCGGATTAAAACATATGTCAGCTAACAAAGACGGACTAACCTCGGCTCTGTGTGAAAGAGCAACGCCGACGACCCCAGTTTAGGTAGCTAGCCATATATAGGTAGCCTTTTACTATGAAGGCCGACGATTTTACTGCACCTTGACGGAACTATCCAAATACATATCGCCAAGATTAATTCGCTTTGTTAATTAAATTTTCCAATAAGAAAGTCAAATGCGGTCGTTTTTCTTTAATTTTTCAATCAGCTGGTCCAATAACGACGCATAGTACTCGCTTGTTATTGTTTTGCCCTTTTGCAGACAATCTATTAAGAGCTTTAAGAGCATCCCAAAATACGGTGTCCATAACCTTGTTAGCTGATGGAACCACTTTTGCTTTCTTTGGTGCACGGCAACTGACTTCTACCCATTGTTTAACATGCATGCGTAGATTATGAGGCCATCTCTATGTTAGTGACTTCTCACTAATCAGACCGCCCTCGTACAATAAATATCTTCAATAATATTGTAATTACTTCAGAAATATTATTGGTAAGTTAAATGTAATATTTATTATAATAATCCTTAATTTACATTTACTATAGCCCAAGTCTTTCTATTATTTTAGGAACTAAATCTTAGTGACTGTATTTAATAGTTGTAAAATTTGATAAATCACCATTGTAGGTTTGAACGAAATCACTTTAAATTTGGAAAACTGCTAAATAACTTAGATATTTATTAAGTTAAGTAGTCTTAATTGACAATGTAATATTAAATATGTTTGATTCTAAATGTGTATTAAAATATTTTTAACCTATGTATGTACGTATTACAATATGTGAATTGAGTTTTAAACCTATAGAAAATTAGTGACCTTCAGCGGTTAAAGTTTGTTTAATTATTTTTACACCTGAGAATATATAGTTGTAAAGAAATGTTACGTCCCGTGGAGGTTTGATTATAAAACACAACTCAGTTAACACTAAGTTGTTTATTTGTAATGGACGCTTAATATAGTGATTAAATTTTATAAATCTTGTAAAGAATGTTTTGTAATACCTGTATTAATTGTATCAAATAGCAAAATGGCTTATTTATATCTAATTTTCTACAAACAACATAACAGTATATTTTTGTTCAAATTTGAAATAATAAAAGTCCATATCTCTATTTTCAATTAACAAACTATCAAAGCCAGATTACAATATCCTGAACACGTTGGCTGCCACATGACATAGTAATCATAACCCCCATGCCAAAACCGCCGGCCACTAACATTAAATTTACCCAAAGAGCATCTGATACACGCTACTAAAATATAATATCTTATAATAAAGTTACTTAAAAATAAATATTACGTTTCCATTACCTCTTGTAAAGATGATAACGGAATTAGGTAGCCATCGTTTGCTTTTCCACGTTTAAAATAATTCAGTAAATTTAATACCAGTTGTTGGCACTGACTTTAGCGTTTTACCACATACAGACATTAAGATTAGTTCTAAAAATACTGTTTCCAAACATATAAAATGACCACAGAAAGCAATGTAATTTACAACTTGAATCAAAAGATTATGTTTGTGTACAACGCTAGTCAAATGACAATTAAAACATTCTTATGATTTAATTTTGAATATTTTATCTCTATCTATGTGATGTATATTTGATAAACATATGTCTATTAAGAATCGTCTTCAAAGCACATGCAATATGTAATTTCGTCTTTGTCTGTTCTGCTGATATAGTATTCATAATTATTGTTCTACTGTCTTTACTAGATTCAGTTACCTATTACGTAGAGCTCTTCTTTTCTAATTTCAACTGTACTTCATATGCTATAAGTTTCATGGTACGTTATAGAATGCATAACTAATTTTAAGAGGTATTTTATAGATGTTGCTTAATTACAATGACACATGTACCATGACAAGCAAAAATATATCTTATACGACAAAATAATGCGAAGCGATTTATGTAGTAAAGTTTAAGCATATTAATTGACTAATTATTAACACTGGATGTTAAATTTGTAACAAAGACAATGGTTTATTTAATGAATTCATTTATACTTTAATATTTTTAACTAAATTTAGACAGCACACAATTAGAAAACGTAAATAACTAAAATTTTTAAATAATAAGTAACTAATGCCACGCGGTTAATATTATGCCTCATTTTAATGGTGATATGAGCTAGTGATGTCATAAACATCGAATAGAAATCAGTGCGCACGTTCATATATTCAACGTAACGTCACGTACTGCGATCATCCAATCCAGCAAATGCGTTTGTCATAGGTAAAGTGAAATTACTTTGGGCGTTATTTAAATTTTATATTAAACTGGATACCTCCTCAACTAAATAGTTTTTACAATGAATAATTGTGATTACCTATAACATATACAAGTTACCTAAACTATAAAGTTTAATCCACAAGTAAGCAATGCTTCTTTAGATTATTCCCTCCCATTTAAAGCTTGTGACCAAGTTTTAGTTCTACCCATCACTACTGAAGTTACGGCACTAGTGTATAATAGGCGAAAATTTAAATATGACTTCAAATTAGACTACTTAATAATTTGTATATTATATTCAGATTCAGATTTAGATAGAATAAAATCAATTTACACGGTCCTGTAATAAGCATCTAGTATTTATTCAATGGTGTGAGATTTTATTCAGATGTTCGACTTAATTTTAATATCAATATTTTAAACAGGGACTCTGCTTAAAAATTGACATAATAGATGCATTTACAAGTTCATTTATGCCATAGTTGAAAATTGGAACAAACAGTTTACAAATTACTTTATGCTTCAATGCTGTGACCAGTATTAGGAATTATCTTTAAAATAATTGACGTGTCCACAATTTTGATATTATATAATGTGGTTAGTACAGTTTCAAAAGTAAATCTACAATACTTGAACGCCCTTAGGATACGCTTGCAATTTTACAACATATGTTGTATTATTACATACATTAATACTAAACAGTGCTACAATAAAATATTTGTAATCAAGATTAGGTTATCAAAAATATTATTTAATCAAAAAATTAATTGTCATGGCGTCAAAATAAAAATAGAACAAATGCCTATTATATTGTTGGATTTTTATACAGAAAACTGCAAAGTATCATAGAAATATACCATACATTAGTAATAGCGGTGCTTTTGTGATGATGGGCAGAACTAAATCTTCCCGTACCGACCTGGGTCAACATTCCTTACCATGGAACAACCAGTCTTATTAAATTTGCTGTGGTTTATCCTAAGATTAGTAACAGTTCGTTATAAACATTTCTGAATTGTTTTTAAATGTTTAAATTATAATTCTTTTTAATAAACATATTTAAAAATAAAATATTTGCGTTAGATTACCTATTGTCTAGTTACTAGTAGCGAATTTATTAAATTAGCCGGATTCCTTTATAACCTAAAAATTGAGTTTTGCCCCATTCTGTAACATTTAGTAATTAAATAAAAAGAATTGTTTTGTAGTATCCCAACAGAGTGTGTTTATTAACCAAATATAAACTAAGCAAATCTAATTACCTACTTAAAATTACAGATAAATTCAGTGGCGGTTTCTCTTCTAGGTAAATTTACTAACTGACCTCAAATGCAATTACCTTTAAAATTAATTCCATTAGACTTTACTAGAAGTCAATAATCTGCCAGTTTACCAAATTAGAAACTTCCACTGAACAATAGCTCTTATTTTGCCACATTCAAATGTATATTATTCCTCTTAAGGTTAGGTATTATTATTAATTATAACATAAGAGATTTAATGTAAATAGCATAATAAAAAAGACTTTTTAGAAATGATTTGATTTCTTAAAAACTGCTTTTCAATATGTAACTGCTGTAAATTAATCACTAATAAAAATTAAATACAAATACATATTATATATCCAGTAGTAATATATTGTTTACATTCGTTTGAAGAAAGTTTGCAGCTCTAACGTGTTATAAAAAGTTTAATGTTGAAGGTAAATGGATAGAAATATGTTTTTGAATAAGTAAGTAACTCTTTATATTTTGATTTAAAAGTTCGTAAAATATAATAAATTGATCTAATGCTTGTTTTGCTGGTTTTATCCAATAAAAGTCGCTAAATAGATGTGTTTATACATACAAGGAATATTTACAAATAATGAAGTACTTAGCCCTTAAGATTAGCTAGCCTTTATTGTGCAGTATTATTACGGTTTACTGATGACCGCGGTTGCGCTCAACAAAAATTTTGCGCCTGACGATTACGTCACATTTTAAGAGTCTGCAGAGAACATTTTAGTCTATACTTTTCTCTTATTAGTGTATAGGTAAATTATGGGTACACAAAGTTCGGTAGTTTAAAATTTTTTTTGGTAATTACAACTTTCTACTATTTTTTACTTATATGAAATAAAGCATAGAGAAAGTTAGATTTTCGGTCAAAACTATCGATGTCCAGTTTTTAGCGGAAATACACGATTCTGGGTCCCCTGAGTCCGAAAAATGCCTGTGGGTGTGTGTGCGTGTGTATGGGTGCGCGTGTGCGGGTTTGTGTATGTGTGCATGTGTGTGCGTATGTATGCGTGCGTGCGTTCACGTGCGCGTGTGTATGTGTATAAGTGTGTACGTGCGTGCTGCGTGCTGCGTGCGCGTGTGTGCGTGTATGGGTGTGTGTGCGTGCGTGCGTGTGCGATTGTGCGTGTATGTGCGTGTGCGCGTGCGCGTATGTGCATGTGTGGGTGTGCGTGTGTGGATGTGTTTGCGTGTGTGCGTGCGCGTATGTGCGTGTGGTTGTGCATGTTTCGGTGTGTTTTCATGAATGCGTGCGCGTGTGTGCGTGCGTGCGTGCGTGCGTGCGTGTGTGTGCGCGTGTGCGCGCGTGTGTGCGCGTTTGTGCGCGTGCGTGCGTGTTCCCGTGTGTGGGTGTGCGTGTGTGTGTGTGTGTGTGCATGTGCACGTGTGAGTGCGCGCGCGTGTGTGTGTATGTGTGTGTATGCATGTGTGTGTACGTGCGTACTTTGATAATGCTCTAATTATTAGAACGGAATACATGTCAGCATAACTTAATAATTACTAACAAATGGGACTGGGCACAGTTTTATATTACCAAAACATTATTTAAAAGCCCTATTTTTAAAAAGCAAATGTAAATGAATTATTAATATTTAAATACTCTAGAATATTAAATGACAATGACATGTCAATGTGACATTGTGAACAAATAACGTAACTTTATATATACTTTTTACCTTTGTACCATAAAAGCTTAACTGCAACAAACGCTCGTGAAATCCTAAAAGCTTTGTTTATTAAAGCATCAGTAGCTGTTGCAACATCACTTAAATAGAAAATCTGGTGTAGGGCATTACTCGACTTTCTCTTACTCGCTTCAATTTAATTTGAAATTATTGGTATAAGTTAAAAAATTAATTAATTGCGTAATATAATATATGATAAATTAACATATTTAGAGTTTTAAATAAAAAGTGAATATGTAAATAATGTTTATAATTCATTAAAGTGTTAATTTATATTTATTTCGCGATTCATAATTTTAATTGGCACCCATCCAAATTTCTAACCTCGCGGAACTTTGGAGACTTTTTTTCATTACTGGATTTACATAATTTTCGCAAAGAAACCGATTATTTTACATGAAACAACACTACATTCGTAAGAAATGTAGGAAATTAAAAAAATCGTTAGAACTATGTTGGGGAAAATTAGGAGAAACCTAAAAATCCTGATTTCAATTAAAATTTTGCTATACTATGTAGCAGCTTCGAAGGGCACTATTTATATTGTGAGCCTAATAATAAAGAAACAGTAATTTATCATTTAAAATTAATTTATTATTTTCAAAATATTCTCCTTTATGATTTATACACTTTTGCATTCTTTCGAACCAATTGTTAAAACATTTTTGCCATTCTATTTGATACATCTCTAAAATATAGTTTTTGAACGCATCGGCGGTTTCTTCTCTAGACGAAAACCATTGTCCGCGTAATTTATTCTTGATGTTCGGGAACACAAAGAAGTTTTTGGGTGCCAAATCAGGACTGTACGGCGGATGACCCATTAATTTGATTTTTTGAGTGTTCAAATAATTGGTTGTTACACAAGATGTGTGAGAGCTCGCATTGTCACGCTGCAGCATGGTCCTATGGCGCCTTTTTTTATTGCCCTGAAAACATCCGGCAAATAAATGGTAGTGTACCATTCAGAAGTGACCGTTTTACTTTCCTGTAAAGGCACTGTTGCTAGATGACCACTTTCTTCGAAAAAACAGACGACTATTTGTTTCGAAGTGCTTTGAGCGCGAACAACTTTTGTTGAGTTCGGTTCATCTTGAAACACCCGTACAGTCGACTCCTGTTCACTCTCCGGCTCATACGCATATATCCATGATTCGAAACCTATTACAATATTACATACCTCTTTTGAAGTACCGCCATAGTTTTCGTAAGCATTTGCTCGCACCAATCACACGGGCGTCTTTTTCTGATATTTTCAAATTATGTGGAGTACAACGAGAACAAAACTTTTTCACGGCTAAATGTTAATGCAATATTTTATATATGCTGGTCGAATTAATGTATAAAGTTGCCTCAATCTTACAGTATGTCATTTAACGATCTTGCACTATCAGTTTTTGCACAGCATCAATGCTTTCTACACAACAACTGATTTTGGACGACCTTCGCGACTTTTGTCGGTGAGCGAACGGCGGCCACGATTAAACTCGTTATACCAGCGTTTCATAGTGACAAAGGATGGGGTTTCATCTGCAAAAGTGGAAGTAAGTTGATCGACGCACTCTTGTTTAGATAATCCACGAGTTAATTCCATTTTTACGCTGAGGCGCAAGTTTCAAGTCACTATAACATTACTAACCACGTTCAAATGCCAAAATGTTCTGAATAAGGTTATGCTCAAAAATGTCAAACTTTCCATTATAAATGTTAGCTAGCGTCTTAAACATACAGTGTTGCCAAGGCTCACAATATAATAGTGTCCTTCGTATAGCATACTGAAAAGATAATCAACAAGACTGTTCTTACGTTTTAGACGAATCGAATTTTAACATCGTACGTACATGTTTGTGTTATTATAGTAAGGGATATAACTGTTGGATTGCTCCGGGTTTTACTTTTATTGTTCAAATAAAACAACAATTTTTACTAATTTTACAGAGAACGGAAGATAAACAAGACGTTTATTAACAAAAAACGTACTTATTAAAACTGACAAGTCGGTAGGAAAAAAGGCAACCTACAAAATGACGGCCGGTAACGCCGAATGTACAGTGATTCGAAAAACAAGTACAGCATATTACTGAGGTTAAAC
>JAHWXV010223565.1:0-13478 GCA_024586415.1 Phrixothrix hirtus | reverse complement strand
TGTGTGTGTGTGTGTGTGTGTGTGTGTGTGTGTGTGTGTGTGTGTGTGTGTGTGTGTGTGTGTGTGTGTGTGTGTGCGTGTGTGCGTGTGTGTGTACGCGCGTGCGTGCGTTGGTGCGTGCGTGCGTGCGTGGGTGCGTGCGTCCGAAGGTGCGCGCGTGCGTGCGTGCGCGCGTGTGTGTGTGTGTGTGTGTGTGTGGGTGTGTGTGTGGGTGTGTGTGTGTGTGAGTGGGTGCGTGGGCGCGCGTCTGCGTGCGTGCGTGCGTGTGTGTGTTTGTGTGTGTGACGTCATAGTGGTGGGGGCAAGGTCATGTTTCAGAATCGGCTAGCTATATCTACTCCAATGCTGTGATTGATGATGTAAACTCAGGGATACTGTAAATAATTCGTTTAAGTAGCCTTTCTGCCAACAGAGTTACAGCCTAAATTCTTCAAAACTAATATATTAAGTTATGTACAACAGGAATGTCGGATGTAATAGGCATATTCGGGAATATATTAATAGAGATATGCAAATTTAATTTTACCCAAATAGTATTTGTAATTTTGATCAATAAGGACTTTTATGTTTCACGGCTAATAAAAAATATTACTTAAAAATTAGAAAAAACATTAAGTACGTCATTGATCGCCTAAGTTTAATTGACTTTTAAAAAATAAAATATCTCATAGCTGATTACATATAATACATGCACATACATATGTCTTTACTACTTTTTGATTTAATTATTTCAGGTAAATAGAATGTTTTGCATTTATTTATTTGCAATTGTATGTTTACAAGTCATAAATGACCTCGGTAAACTTCAACTGTCGTAGTGTAAATAAATATTAAATTACTACATCTGCGTGTTTTTTTAGGGAACGCTTACTCATTTCAATAGATATCCATTTACTGCATTAAATTCTTTCAAGTTTTACACGGACAAAAACTTTAAAACAAGTGGTTCAATAATAAACACCTTATTAAAATTGCGAACAAAACTGATTTGTATTGTAAATTTTTCTAATAAATTATTTATTTCAATTTAAAAAATCTCGAAGCAACCTCTTTCCAAATTTTTTATTTTACCAACAAGTTCCATTATTTTTTAGAATTACATTCTAATGAATAGAATAGTTACTTTCACATGACCTAAAACATAGATAGGTTGAAATTTGTCAGTAATATAAAATTATAAATGGTTTGTTTAGAGATTTTTAAAAACAAATAAGGAATTACAAAAGCTACATTTTAAAATTTTAAATGGAAAAATTCAATTGTTTAATAAACACTGCTTGTATTGGTGATTGCAATTTTACCTATTATAGGTATTGAATACAATGTTTATTAGTCAATTTATTTTATTCATTTAATCTTCTAAAATGTGGCTTCTCTAATTCTCTTACCATATTATTTTAAAAATCGTATTTCAAGCATAAAGCCGAGATCGAAATCAATGTTAAATACAATACGCAAATCAATACTAACCTCACTACCGCATATATAGAATACATGAAAATCCTAAAGAACGATTTCCATCGGTATTCAATAATTACTAATCACAACCAAGCATTTCATCGCTTTTTCTTTCAAGAAATATAAAGAGTAACCTCCAGCAACATCTTCAGCGATCCTACGCTACGGAACCTCAGTAACGAGACCTCAACCCACCGCCATCCTGCACCGAGACACCTGCCGTTCCGACGACCAGCGCCGCGACGCAGCATCCACAATTACCAACCTACGTCCAGCGTCCCGACCGTCTGGCGCCCCGAGGCAGTGAGTACAAACTTTTATTAACTTTTGTGGAAGAATTAAACTATTTAGTGCTAAACACTTGGATCACAGTTATCGTGTTAGTCAACCTGATCTAACGTAGTGTTGAACATTTAGTTAGGCTTATCGTTAGTTAACTCAGTGCTAAACATTTAGGTCACAGTTATCGTGTGCAACCGTTAGTAATTAGTACATTAGGAACATAAGGTGTACATAGTAGTTATAAGAAGTGCGCGTGTGGAAAGGTACAGCCAAGCTTCTCTCTGGACAAAAAGCTTGCTGTATCAGTAGTGATAGGAGCTCTCCTAGAACGTAGTAGAGGGGACGAGGCCGCGTAGTGTTCGTGTATGGTTTCAGGGCATAACCCCCTAGTAACAATTGGCGCTCAACTTAGTGGGTCATTATAGGAGAAAAGAACACACGACTAAAAATGGAGTTGAAATCCAAAAGTCGGGAAACAAGATGAAAAAAAGAAAACAACCACATCTGTCAGTTCTCAGACTGAAGAAACAAAACTCAGTGGCTTCCAAATCACAACAAAAACCTCATGGAACAACTACTCTTAGGGTCCATACAGCTAATGAAACCCAAGATAGCAAAATTCTTCGGAGACTTATTAGAAGATCCAGACACTTTCCTAGCAAAGATAGCAGCGGTCTTCTCGAACATTCCAGACGATACAAAATTGGAAAAAATCAAGAAGCTGCTAACAAAGGACGCACGAAAACGGTGGGAAGGAAGAGAAGACTTCCTCTTAAACTACGAGGAATTCAAAGAGTCTCTTTTCGGCGCGTTCTGTAGCTAACCAAGGTTAGAGCACAATACTAAAGAAACCATCAGCAAGATAAGGACCCAGTAACAGACTTTCTGCTTATAAAGGCCAAATAGGCAAAACACCTGAAAATAAGCTTAGTAGAAGACATACTAAATACCATAAACATGCTTCATGGGAATATCTGAGTCCACCTTAGGGGAAAGAACTTCAGACCACTAACGGATTTTATCAACCCAGCAGAACAGGTCGAACGGGACATAAACCCGCCGAGTCAACCAAAAACAACAACAGACAGCAAGGTTACTACAATGCAACTTCTACCCAAGGAAGCACAACCACCGGAATTGTCCAATCCTAAAAAGTAAGAAGAAAAACGAGCAAGTGGTCGAGACCGTAGAAATCTCAACGTCTCGGCCAGCAGAACAATAAACCAAAAATTCCACAACGATCAGCTCCCAACGATACAAATTATAATAAACGGGAACTGGATCAGTGCTCTACTGAATACGGGTGCAACGCATAACTTGATCCAGGAAAAATACACAACAAACTATACAGCAGAACCCGCGAAGGCCAAGCTCGCCAACCCACAACAAAAAATACAAATATTAGGAAGAGCAAAGATACAATTCGCAGTAGACATCACGACTCTCGAAGACAACAGTTTTCGTAATACTCTCATTAAGTGCTCCCGTAATACTTAGTCACCAGTGGTTAGCAAAACACCACGCCGCCATGGACTATGAGCGCCGGTGTATCCACTTCGGGAGAAAGAACAGAACGACAGTTTACTGGAGATGGGAAACAACAGTTCCGCCAAGAAACAGGAAGGCGAGGAAGTAAAGAATGACCCCCCGAAAAACTTCGAAGAACCATTTAATAAACTTCTAGGTGACTTCTGGCACCTAATGAACCAAAAGGGAAGGTCAACAACAACAATAAAACAAATCTTAGAAGAAGAGATGGAAGCCATGCTCGCGGATGAAATCATCGAACCTAGCTCCTCCAACTAGTGATCCAGAGTGGTATTGGTCAAGAAAAGAAATGGGCAAACACGGTTTTACATAGACTACTGATGCCTGAACACAATGACAAAGGACCAGAATACGACATTACCGATCATACAAGACAGTCTTAAGGATTAAAGGACGGCTAAGATATTCTCATCCATAGACTTAAAACCGGGATATTGCTAAGTTCCGATGGAGGAATAAGCGAAAAACCTAACAGCATTTAGCGTACCAAACGGGCGTGTTACCAATTTAAGGTCATGCCATTCGGCCTGAAGAACGGTTCAGCCACCTTCCAGAGGATGGTGACGCAAGATGTCCTCCCAGGGTACCTCCATAAATTTGCACTGGTATACCTCGACGACATCATCATCTATTCATTCAACTGGAAGGAACATCTATACCTAGTCTTCAAAAGGTTACCACAAAATTACCTGCACATCAGGATCGAGAAATGTCAATTCGAGAAGGCATCAATCGCTCACCTAGGGCACCAAATCTCCGCAGACGGCAAAAAACCAGGTGGAAAAACTAAAGGCGACAAACAAAAAACAAAAACGAAGTTTTCTGGGACTGTGTAACTGGCTGCGAGAGTATTTGCCATGTTGTGCAAAAACAATGGCACCAATCACAGGCGTACTGAAAGGCACCGGCAAGTTCAAGTGGTCCGCTAAAGCAGAACAGGCCTTCCAGAACATAAAACAGGAACTGACAAAGCCACTAAAACTGAGCAGGCCAGACCCAAGCAAGCCGTACACGCTACAGACGCCAGCGGCCGTACTCTACTAAGAGGAAGAAGGGGAGAGGAGAATCATCAGGTACGCAAGCGCAAAACTATCACAAGTCCAAGCGGACTACCACGTAAACGAGCTAGAATGTTTGGCTGTAATATGGGCAATAAAAAAATATCACCTGTACCTGGAAGATCGCCCTTTTATCCTACGGATCGACAGTAGTGCTCTCACCTGACTAGGCCGGATGAAAAACACGCAGTTAAAACTGACCAGATGGGCACTTCTGCTACAGGAGTTCAATTTCCAGGTCCAACACTGCCCTGGAAACAAACGAACTGCCCAACAACCTGTCGCGCCATCCAACAGGCGCAGACATAGGCGAGGGTACGACAGATATGCACAGAGCAATGATGCCTGAAATAGCGAACATCGACCTGGCGGAATTAGCAACGACCATAAAAGCGGAACAAAGGAAGAACCCCGCGCCCTAAACTTAATCAGGATCTG
Organism: Phrixothrix hirtus; assembly: GCA_024586415.1. Lineage (NCBI taxonomy): Eukaryota > Metazoa > Arthropoda > Insecta > Coleoptera > Phengodidae > Phrixothrix > Phrixothrix hirtus. The sequence continues at coordinate 8,694 of JAHWXV010223565.1, read as the reverse complement.
GGAAGACATCACTCAAAACGGTCCCGCTACACCAAGGCATCGTCAGATACTGACCGAGTACCACGAAGAGAACGGATGCATCTGGGGAAAGGCAGATCAGGGTAACCGATTATTGGCACAGCGTCTAACTAATGGTGATACACAATTACCATGACATCCCAGGAGCAGGACACCCCGGAGCGGAGGAAACGGACCAAGCAATAAGAAGTCATTACTACTGGTCCAGCAATCAAGCCTAAATCACGCCACGAAACGGCCCCACTCAGACCGCACCAAACAGCAAAACCTTGGGAAGTAGTATCAGTAGACCTCATGAGACCATACGCGATAACAGCTCGAGGTACATAGCTTCATCCTAGTAGTCACATCTATTCAGCAGATGGACGGAAGCATTCCCAATGGAGCGAGTAGAAACAAGTGACATCCTCGAACCACTGGAAAAACAAGTCTTTCAAGATTCGGATACCTTAAGGCCATACTATCAGATAACGGACCCCAGTTCATATTGATCGCCTGGGATGGCGCCATGTTTAAATGGGAATGTCTACATTGGAATACTCCCATATTCCACTCCCAATCAAACCCAGTAGAGAGGCGAAAACAGGAGATTAGGAGGATAATCCGTCTCCACCTGGAAACAGACCCACAAGCACCAGATTGGAACCGATCCCTACAAGAGGAACAACCAACGCAGCTACTGGACTAACCCTGAACCAGGCTCTGTTCGGATTCGAGATATCAAGACCAGGAGAATGGAAAGTCAGAGAAGATACAACAGACAACATACTACAAATACGTAAGCTGACCGTCTAGATTCAAAGAGCGCACCGCAACCAACATATGTACAGAGTAAGGTCCGCAACACCATAACCCCTTCCAATACGATTCTTACTTGGAGATCAAGTACGAGAAAGGGTGTTCCAACCAAACGGGCCATTAGTACCTCGATGGGAAGGACCTAGAACCATCATAGAGGAGGCCGGAGTAAACGTGTACGGGATCCAACGTCCTAACGGAGAACCGACCCAGGTACACTCAAACGATCTGAGAATCCTTCCGAATGAAAGGACACAACAACCGCCCGAAGAGGACGTAGAGGAAGATTACATGGAAATCCTAAAAAAGGATTTTCATTGGAATTCAATAATTATCAATCACAACCAAGCATTTCGACGCTTTCTCTTTCAAGAAGTATAAAAAGTGGACCGAAATCACCAAGCAGGCAGTTGAGTTTAGTGCACCAGCCGAGTAACCTCCAGCAGCATCTTCAGGGATCCTACGCTGCGGAAACTCAGCAAGGAGACCACAACCCGCCGCCATCTTGCACCGAGACACCTACCATTCCGACAACCAGCGCCTCGACACAGCATCCGCAATCACTGACCGCCGTCCAGCGTCCCGACGCCTGGCGCCCCGACGCAGTGAGTACAAACTTTTATTAACTTTTATGGAAGAATTAAACTATTCAGTGCTAAACACTTAGATCACAGTTATCGTGTTAGTCAACCTGATCAAACTTAGTATTGAACGTTTAACTAGGCTTATCGTTAGTTAACTCAGTATTAAACATTTAGATCACGGTTATCGTGTTAGCCATAGGCTTTATTACAGCAACCTTTAGTAATTAGTACATTAGGAATATAAGGTGTACATAGTAGTTATAAGAAGTGCGCGTCTGGAAGGGTACAGCCAAGCTCCACTCTGGATAAAAATAAGCTTGCTGTATCAGTAGTGACAAGAGGTCTCCTAGAACGAAGTAGACGGGACGATGCCGCGTAGCGCTCGTGTGTAGTTTCAGGGGATAACCCCCTTATAACACTCACCAGAACAAAAGAAAATAATAACTTAAGCTAAAATTAAATTTGTATTTCTCTAGTAGTAGGTATTACACTACATTCGTAGAATATTCGACATTGCGGTTGTATTTACAATTAACTAATTCTATTTTAAATTTGTAAGATTTAGACTGTAAACCTGTGAGATCAATGACTGCCTAATTCACTAAATTTAATACAAGTTGTTCTTAAAGGCTGGGTCGTCATGTAATCTGATGGTTACGGGGTAAATATGGAGCACTGTATTTACTATATAGTAAAAACTAAAACAACGGTATAATCTTAAAAGCATATTCAGGGTGTCAGTTACCTGACTCGAAGTGCGCCTTGCGCTTTACCCTGTTGCTTCAGCAATGGAACAATGCAAGCTAACTGTTAACTTACATATTCTCCTTGTTAAGCAATTTACGTAATCTTAAATTAAATTGGAACGTAGTAAGTTGCAAGTACAGAACTGTACTCCAAATGAATATAAAATATGAATTAACAACTGATTAATTAATTGGGAAATCTACGTCTCTCAGACCGAGTTAGTTAACTTTTAATTATTCACTGTATTTAACGCTAATGTAAGATTTAACACAATACTTCTCGTGGCACATTTGAATTCACTAAAGAATCTAATATTTACTTTGCTCAACCAACTTTTCCCATTATCAATATTTTTATTAAAGTTTAATACAAACTTTTTACAAATAATAGCTATGAATTCTAAATATATAGGCTCATATGTATACTAATGTAGTTCAGATAAATCAATAAATATTCTAATCTGTAGGCGCTTGCGAGCTCATGTGATATTCGACTGCAGCACCGCATTGGTTTACGTACTTAATAAGTACTGGATTTTTGACCATATAAGTATAGTTCTATTTTGAATTCTGCAAAGACAAGATTTGTGGCGTATATGTAATTAAGTTTTGTATTCGTGAATTGTTTATTGATGTGTGAGATTAATCACGTGCACGAAAAAGTTTAAAGCAATATTTAAAGGAATTTTACATTCAAATAAACAAAAGAAATTAGCTAAATTAATTAAATACCAATATTTAAGCTGTGCCACAATAGTTGTAGATTCAACTTTTGAAAACACAACGAAATTACAAAACTAAGTAAGCCTCTTTTATTGTACCTCTAAAATATAGAATTTACTAATTTATACGGAATTTAATTTACCTGTGCTTGTGAAGTGGAATTTTGTTATTCAACAAATTCAACTCGCACATCTCTTTGAAAACATTGCAACATTTTCACATTAAGTAGGAAAGTTAGTGTTTATTTACGCTAATATATCTAATTTTGTTCTTACACGGTCTTATACGGTTTCGCTTTAACACAGATTACAAAAAAATTGAAAAAAATAAACTCGATTTCGTTTTAACACGATTTCATTTGATTAGTACGGTTACAAAATCTGTTTGAATTAAATTTTAAGAAAAAATAAATTTATTTCGATTACATAATTTCATTAACTATAATTGTCTATATATACGTATTTTGGAAAAAATTCTTTTCTTGTTGATAAACAAATTTACTTGCCGGCTTAATTAAAAATGTTTGCCTTTTGTCTAGTTTCAATAAAGATGGATGTGTTTCATATAAGTTTTTTTATATGGATAAAGAAAGCTACATAAGAAAATAAAATTTAAACGTTGTAAGCCGTATTTTTCTATTCGCGAAGATATTCATATTTTCAATGATTTTTATCCTTTTAAGAAATATGTCGAAAATTACATTGCAAAGCAATAACGGAAAGTCATTTCTAGAAAGTGAAATCGTAATATTTTTACTTTCTTTTACCCTATATGAAAAATATAAGTAAAAGAAAAAGTATTGTTTTTGACCAACATTTTCGATGTCGAAATTTTAGTGGAAATACACATTTTATGTCTTTGGAAATTGCTCTGTGCGTGTGCGTGTGTGCGAGTGTGTGCTTGTGCGTGTGCGTCTGCGGAAGTGCCACTTTACTCTTGTCGTTTTTTGTTTTCTTGAGATTTCCTTGGAATCCGCTCTAACGATTTTTTTAAATTTACAATATTTCTTAGAAATATAATCTAGGCGATTTCTCGGAAAATTTTCTCCAAATCGAGTAACCGGAGGTACCTTTACTATTAACGCCGAATAAAAGAACTAACGAATTAAAAATCCTAGTTAAATAAAAATTTGTATTTGAAGTTACAACCCCCTATGTGTTCAAAATTAAGCATTTGGTTAAAGTTGAATAACTCGAAGAACTACTTTATTTTGGACATTTTTATGTTATCCGAATTTTTGGTTTTTTGTGATTTACTGGAAATCGTTTCTAACGATTTCTTTAAAATTCGCTATATTTCTTAGACATTTGATGTCCTTAATATCATCTAGGCGTTTTCTCAAAACAATTTTCCTTAATCGAGTAACTGGAAGTACTTTCACCATTAGCTCTGAATAAAATAACTATGGCACTAAAAGGCCTCGCTAAATGGAAATTACTTTTGATGTAATAACCACATTTATGTGCTAAATTAGGAATTTGGTTAAAATTAAATAATCGGAAGTACCACTTTATTTTTGTCATTTTTAGATATTTTCGGAATGTTTCGTTTTTTGCGATTTTCTTAAAATCGGTCCAAACGATTTTTTTTTAAATATACTATATTTCTTAGTTACTTACGACCGTTTTATGTGAATACCGCAGTTTCTGTAATACATCTTTAAAAATCGAATAACCGGAAGTACTTAAAGTGCTAGCTGTGAACAAGATCTCAAAAACTAAACATCATATAAAAGTGAAAAATTATATTTAGGTTTTCTATCTTCCGTACATAAGACAGCAAGAATTTAGTTAAAATTGAATGACCGTAAATGCCACTTTATTCTTGCGGTTTTCTCGAAAACGGTTATCACAATTTTTTTAAGGATGGCTATACAATTCTTATGTCTTTGATATCCTTTTACATGAAATTAGCGGTTTTTCTGAAAACATGCGTTGAAGCGAGTTATCAGAGAAAACTCTGGAGTTAAGCAGTAACGTTCCCAAAATAATCGTAAAAATATTTTAATTATTTGCATATTTCCATGTCTATACATCTTACATATGTAAGAGGAAGTCATGCGTTGTTTCATACCAGATTTTTTATTTTTGATTCAAAATAAAATTAATGTCCTAATACTATTTACTGCGTTGCTTAATTAGATTTGTTATTAATAATTAACTGGTCAGCGTGCACCAGTTTTAAACAAAGCAGAAAACAAAAGTTCATAATAACCATTCTAAATACCAATTTAGAGGCCGTTTCCATCTGTAAATATTTAAAAAGTTCGAGTTCCTTGTCAGGTTTTGTTAGAGTCCCGAGCCAATATTTAAATTTACCGCCGTACGTTTACGGTAAATGCGTGGTTGTTAGGACGACGAAAATAAATAGAATCGGTCAGAACAAACACGAGAGGCGAGTTTTTTTATTCTCGGTGGCGATTAAAAAATTTAGAAAATAAGATGACAGTTGTAAGCGATTTTTCACTCTTGTAGATTACGACTGTGTATAATTTGTAATAACTCGTCGTGAGACCACCGCGATGTAGCATTAAAACACGCGTAGGTCGTACGTGATAACAATTGGTCGTGTATGAGTGATTTTTGAAGTTTCCGGGATAAGTGTAAGGTTTCCGCATGAGTAAGTGTGGCGGAATCCCAGTCCTGAGGAGCCAAATAGTGGGTTTCTGGGGAATTACCTGCCTTTTTCCACCCCGTTCGCAGTTTCATAGGACGTGTGAGTCGACTTGCAACAGCAGGAACGTGTAAGAGTTACGGCCGACGATTCTGGCGCTTTTGGGTAAGCGAGTAGTCCTGTGACGCGTCGACCAAAACAAAGGTACTTTTTATTACATTATTTGCTTCAATATTGGTTGCTTGTAAGGGCGTATGTGGTATGTCAACGTGTATCGGTTGGAATCTGGTGTAATTCATAGTCCCGGCTGCCGAATATTGTAGAACCCAGCTTAAATCATTCCCGTTTTGAGGGGAGTCTATCAGTACATAATTCCTGTCCGAACTATGGACGCATACCTGTATTTACTGTGAATAGAATATTTAGACAATAAGTTCATTTTATAGTAGATTGGTTAGTCTTCCCCGTAACACTTGAATTAGGCCGCATTCAAGAGCTGGAGAAGTTTGCTTGTAACACTGCGTGTCTTGTTGTTGTTTTTGTGTATACTGAATGAGACATTTCTTTAGATATTGGATTTTAATTTTAAACTTAGAATAGGTTAACCGTGATTATTTGGTATTTCAGGAGATATGTGTTAGTCAAGGTGCCCCCCCCCCTCTAGCCCCGGTCTTAATTCATACTGATATTTGAGGCTTAGGCAAGAGGTAAATCCGGGACCACGCATTTCTAAATCGCGGAACCATTTTTCCCTGTTCTGAAGGATAGTTCGATTCATTATACGGCCAACAAGGAGCAGTGGCGCCCTACCCCAACCTTCAAATCTTTTGTATGTAATTCCAGCGTTTTTTTTCCTTAGAGCGTGGACATGCTGGTGAAATCTGTCCCAGACCCCCCTCCTCCGAGAAGCTAGCGGGACACCAGCATCGTCGTCGGGCGTAACGCCATGTCGCGCATGTGACATCCTTTCAAAAAGTGATTAAGTAGGATTATCCTAACTGTACTTCGCGTGAATCATTTATTTTTGTTGTGAGCCAAAACCAGATCAAAGTTTAAACAAGTATTTATTATTTCAAACATAAACACAAGTATACATATAAACAAAGTATTTCGTTAAAAATGAAATTTAAAACAAATAATTAATAAATGTTCGAATTTCAGGTCGATAACCTTTAATAATTGATTTCTCAGAGTGATATTCGCAAAATGAGAAAAACAATGTAAAATTTATAAATTATTAAAGTCTTTATAAAATTTAAATGAAGTGAACAAATTTTTTATATACTCGATGTGGTTTATTTAAGTGATAAAATTTTCATTTACGTAAAGTAATCTTCGTTCTCTTACGTTATCGAATGCGAAGTGGCGGTGCTCGCAAATTTGGATTTGTTGTGTGCTGATATGTAAATTGATTTGGTGGATCAAAGTTGCCCAAATTCTCTATGGTCTTGAATCGTGTTCTTTACGACCTTGTGTGGATTTTGTAAAATGACAACTTCGCTGAACTTGCATCGTTAATTAGGACATCAAGTACTATTTATCAACTAGTCACTCTTATACCTTGGCACAGGTCTTACTAACACTCGTTTAATCTACCTATGTAGTATTAAAGCTGGAACCCAAAGACGTCGATTTTTGGTGGCGCATGATTTTTTATAACTTTTCGTTTTCATGATTGGGAATTTTTGCGAAGCCGTTGTAATCAATCTTGTCTAAGTGTGACGTTACGGTTTTCTTTAATTACGTCACGGGGAAAAATTATTTATATTTTGCTTTTCCAATCAGTCGTCATGAGGCCAGATCCTTTTTACAGGACTCTTATAAAGATGGACTTTGATGTTCACCCCTGGCTAAATTGGTTGGAAAATAATAAGGCCATAAAACTTCAGAAGTCATATATTAGAAATGAAAATAACTGGATGATTAATTACAAATTAAAATTATGTACAGAATAATAATGGAAGGTTCAAAATAGTTATGTACAAAATAATAACGAAAGATTCAAAACAAATTATGTAAGTATTCTCTGGACATCTAATACTAAAACAAATATGTACAAAATGAATTAAATCAACTGATAGTTTAACGGTTCTTTTGCGTCTATAACAATGACAATTAAATATTGAATTCTATTTCGTAAAGCTCAATCAATGAATGCGTTTAATTATTGTTGATGGCAATCCGAATCGGTTTGTTTCGTCTAGTGTTAATTTTGATAACGGACGGATGACACTATTGAATTAGTATCAATGAAATTAATTAATTAGCACTTCTCACAAAAAGCCTTTCAATCAACGGTAATTCATTTCTACAGGCCTTACACAAATGCTAGAGTGCTTTTGGAAGTTGTCTAATAATGTATCTCGTATCAATATTTCTTACATCGATACATAAACGATTATTATAATCGACCTAAAACATTTCATATGCTCCTGTCACATATACTTTTGCGGTCTAAATACCTTGTAAGGCTGGTTTTCGTGGTACGAGCAACGAAAGGTGGCGTTTACGAGCTCTTTATGCGGGTCTGTCAGATTCCTTTGCCGAGTTGTACGTTCAACTGCGGCGACACAAATAAGGCGGGCCTTGCACAATGTATGACGGTGATATTCAAGATACTTCAGTTACCTTATCGCCCAAGCAACTGTTTAACTGAAGAATTATGACTAATCCTCGGCGACGACGCCCATTGCCCAAGTAATAAGGGACAGTCGACGACAGCGGAAAGGTTGGCAAACTTCCAAGCGTAAACTAGGTTTGTGGGCTCGGTTATATAATTTATATCAAAGGTTAATTTATTAGGCGAGCCCACCATGAGCGTGCAACTTGATGTTTACGGCTTCGCGGTTGGATTCGAAGTACGTTGGCTTCGCATTTGAAGTCCCCGGCTTCGTAATCAGAATCGAAGTCCTTACGGCTTCGCGGTTGGATTAGAAGTCTTTTAAGCGTTCTTGCGTCGCTTTTTATGTACTAATTTAGGACGCGGTATCTTTATTCGATAAGCGTAACTTATTTGCTATTTTATTCTTGCGCTTTACAATAACTTCTTGTAACATATTAACATTTAAAATAGTAACATCTTATTTGATATATACAATTACTTAACTTATTTTAACTAAATAAGTCTTTGTAGTTTATCTAATTCTAATTAGGCAATCTACTAGATCTACAAACATTTATATATATATATATATATATATATATATATATAT
>JAHWXV010223561.1:0-20212 GCA_024586415.1 Phrixothrix hirtus | reverse complement strand
TATATATATATATATATATATATATATATATATATATATAAATGATTGTAAATGCAGTAGATTGCCTAATTTAAATTAGACAAACTACAAATAATGTATTTAATTCAAATAAGTTAAGTAATTGTATATATCAAATAAGATGTTACCGCTTTAAATGTTAACATGTAACAAGAAGTTTTCGTAAAGCGCAAGAATGAAATAGCAAATAACTTACGCTAGTGGAATCAAGATACCGCGTCCTAAATTAGTATATAAAGAGCGACGTAAGAACGCTCAGGGAACTACGACTTCGACCGCGAAGCCGTAAAGAACTTCATTTCTGACCGCGAAGCCGGGGACTTCAATTACAAAACCGGCACACTGCGAATCCGACCGCGAAGCCGTAAACATTAAGCTGCACGCTTACGGTGGGGCTCTCCTAATGAATCAGCCTTTAATTTAAAATATATATCCGAGCCTATAAACCGAATATTCGCTTGGAAGTTATCCTGAAGTATCCTGAAAATCACCGCCATACATTGTGCGAGGCTCGTCTTAGTTTCGTCGCCGCAGTTGAACGTACGACTCGGCGGAAGAATCCGACAGACCCGCATAAAGGGCTCGTAAACGCCGCTTTTTGTTTCTCGCGCCATAAAAGCTGGTATTACGAATTATACAGACCGCAAAAGGTATGTGTGACAGGAGCGCATAAAGTCCTTTAGGACGATTATTAAAAATCGTTTACTTATCGATGTGAGAAACATTGATGCGAGATTCATTATTGGACAACTTCCAAAAGCATTCTAGCATTTGTTTAAGGGCTGTAGAAATTAATTACCGTTGGTTGAAAGTCTTTTCATGAGAAGTACTAATTTATTAATATCATTAATACTAATTCAATAGTATCATCCGTTCGTTGCTAAGATTAACACTAGCCGAAACAAACCGACTGCTATCAACAATAATTAAATACATTCATTGATTGAGCTTTATGAATTAAAATTCAATATTTAATTGCCATTGTTGTAGACGCAAAAGAATAGCTAAACGATCATTTCATTTAGTTCACTTTGTACATATTTGTTTTAAATCCTTTGTTATTATTTTGTATATAATTATTTTGAACTTTTCATAATTATTTTGTACATAATCTTAATTTGTAATTAATCACCCAGTTATTTCTATTTGTACTACATTACTTATGAAGGTTTATTACCTTATTATTTATCAACTAATTTAGCTAGGTAAGACCAATAAGGTCTTCCTTCAAAAGAGTCCTGGAAAGAAAGAACCTGGCCTCACGATTATTGCCTGGTAAAGCAAAATATAAATCATTTTTCCCCGCGACGTAACCAAAGAAAACCGTAACGTCACAGTCCAAGGCAATTTTCGCATCCCGAACTCCCACCCACAAAACACAAACAAACCCTGTATCTCCTGTTATTATTATAGTCTACATTTAATTGCATTGTGCTTCGGAGTAGTCAGCTGTTATTCCAGCTCGAGTTCTTTGAATTATTCTACTTAATTGTACTGCATTTAATTTTATATATTTATATTTGCCTTTGTTTATTTATTATTATTATTATATATTTATTCGTATATTTAATTAAAATTTCGGTTATACATATACAAACAGAAATAATTTTTATTTAGTTAATTATTATTCTCATATTTACATATTAATAAATTAATTTTTTACGGACAAAGACAATGATTATTAATAGTCTGCTCACTCACGTAATTGTCATTTAATAGATGACAATGACAGGAGGTTTCGCCTCAAGTGTGACCTTCAACAAAGTTGAAGGTCATGCAGAACCCTTTTTTTGATTATTTTAATTTTAATTCAAATTAATTGTTCAGGTATGCCTGTAGCGAGTTTTAGTTACGTAATAAGCACGTTGTTCTTTTGTAGTCAACTGAAGGAATCTCAATTGAAGGCGATACGTCTTGACATAGCCATCTAATAAAAGATAATTAATTAACAGTCAGTTAGTAATCCTTGTCATCTGCGTCCGCGATTTATTAACCATATTCGTTGGACCCAATTGTAATCGCAGATGGTTCCGCAGTGTAGTACAATGGGCAGCTAAGATGTGTTAACTGTCGATGACATTTGAAGGTGCGAGTATACGGCAAGTTAGACGGAAACAGTCGAACATTAATTGGTAGCACAATTGCTTGTAGGTAGGTCATGTCTAGGAAATACGGGCTTGTGTATTTGAATTTATCTCCACTGGAACACAGGTTGCTTTAACAGTTAAGATGCATTTTGAAAAAAATTTCTAACTCGTTAATGATAAAATACAAAGTTTCTTTTACGTACTTCAGAATAGAATACCGAATACGCCCAAGTGAGCGCCTATGAATACCATAGATCTTGGTTGACAAGAAAACGCTTTTAATTTGTGATCGTATAAACGTTGTAAATATTTTATAAGTAACGGACAGACATTTAGAATAATTTTAGAAGGTAGCCGAGAATCGAACCCGGATTTCCAGATTGGTACTCTGGCGTGTAAACTATTACATTACCGCTCCGACTAACGGATGCTCTGAAAAATTTTCTTTAATTGTGACACTATGAATAATTATATAAGATGTTAATGTTTGACTAACAAAGTTTTATTTTGAGCCTGACTACCTTGAATTATATTGAATATATACTTTGACTTTAGGTGTGAACCTGTCAGATGAGTTCCACAAGGTAGTTGGAAATTAATCTCTTATATAGTTATTCATAGTCGCACGTTTAAAGACAAATTTTCAGAGGATCCGTTGTTCGGGGCGCTAGTGTAATGGTTTACACGCTAGAGTACTGTGTTCGACCCCTCGACTGCCTCCTCAAATTTTTCTAAAATTCTCTCCGTTCCTTTTATAATTTTTGCCACATGTAGGTATTTAGGCCGCATATTAATTTATACAACACCTTCCAGTACTTAATAATTGTATAGTTATGTAAGAGCTGGCGTTAATGCCGACCTAGGTGTTGTAAACGAATTACAGTTAAACCTGATGGATTGACTTTGTTGCAGATTAAGCCGGACAAGGGAGGTTTCTTAGGTGTAGAGCAGCATGCCAAGCATGCAAAATGCAGAAAGTTGCCTCGGATCACATTTAAAGCGGGTTTTTAGTGGTGTTTTGTCCAAGCCAAGCCTATTTTCATTCAATTTATGCACTGACTATGTTTGTTTAATTAATACAGTCATAGTTTTACATTCTTATGAACATTTTATTAACTAATTAAACCCTTTTATAATATTTTCAATTTAAATTTATATAATATTGTTTTAATAACAGTCAACAAATAATCACTGTAATTCTTAAACTTAATTGTCTATTATTTATTACTCTTATTGCACTTTATTTAACACCACACTTTTATTTTCTATTTAATTTTTCGTGTAGTGTACGTACATTTTCATTCCAACATGGTCTCATAATGTATTAGTGTATGTTTTACAAATTAACCATAACGCCGTTATACAATTTATTAAATCCTGTTGTATAAATATAGTGATCGAAAAATGCAGACTGAAAACGGTGTTATGTAAACAATTCGTTTCTCGTTTGTATTCTATCACGCGTAATGTATTCGTATCGTTGGAAGTATTCAATAGTCAGCTGGAAATCACTAATAATGCTGTAAAATCGTATACGTCATAGGTCAGCTAGAGAAGTGCGTTCTAGCTCAAAAACTAGTACGAATCTTAGAACCAAATTTCATATATAGTTTAAGAACTGGTTAGATTTTGGTTTGAATTGGTTCAAGGAAATTTCTTTAAACGAAGACGCATTTCAAAACTTAATTTTGCGTTTAGAATGTAATATTGATTTTTAGAGCTGATTAGGTTGCGGTTAAAGTTGTAGTAGCCATTGATGACCAAATCAAGCTTTTTTATAGTTAGTAGTCTAAATCAAAAACTTTAATTGCAAACATTTCGAAACTACGCATTTAGAAAAAAATATCGGCGTTTTTTGTCGTGTGTTAATATAACGCGCTTATTTCTTAGACACCCTGTTTATGTGGTTAAAATTATTTCTCTACTGAATTTGAAATTGTAGTTACTCAAAATTAAAACAATTTTGAAATTACAAATATCGTTGGCAATAAACTTCTATTTCTACTTTGTAATAAAGGAAGAGTTTTATATGTTCCATTTTGATAGATATTGGTAGGGCGCTCCTGCGAAATAGTTCCAAATAAATTAGAATGTCTTTTCTGAAAGGTTTAGAACTTCTTGCTGGATTAGATGAATCTAGATTTAGCAGTTGTAACAATAAATTACGAAATAGTTTTTACAGTATGAATATTTCAAATTTTAGTTTAAAATTTTCAGTAGCAGTAAATATAAAATCCAGTATATTGAAATTGTTTCTGTAGTGTGTATTGTTTGTGTTTATTGAACAAAAATAACTACAAATTTTGAAACAAAGTGGCTGGCTTGCGCTGATAAGAGCGCGGATGTGCAAGCACATGTCAGAATATTTAACGAACGTTGTTTTACTCTGTATTCTCAGTTTCCCATTTATTCAATTTTTTCAGATAATTTTATGTTGATATACACCTATTCAAAATGTAATTTAACAATTGCCACGAAGGCTTATTCATTTGAGTGCTATAAATTATTTTATCAAAGCGTCTTTTTACTTTCTCTTTCTGTATGTGAAATATAGGTATGGAGAAAGTATCGTTTTCGACTGTCGAACTTTTAGTGTCGAATCCCTTGAGTAGGAAAATCACGTGTGTACACGTATGGGAACCAGAATTTTAAGAAAGTGCCCTAAACACGTTAAGCTATACCCAAATTGACCAACCATGATGGCGACGTTAGCATATCATGCTTGTGTATTAAAAATATCAATTTTACAAATTTAATGTTATGAAATATAAAGTAATATACATTATTATCTATACACAGTAAGCAAATAAATTACATACACAGGAAGCGCCCTAAATACGTAAAATTGTTCTAAATTGACCAACCAAGATGACGGTGTTAGATATTGTGCTTATTAAAAACGTCAAATTTTACAAATTTAGCGATAACAAATTAAAGTCTCAACAATTTATATATAAAAAGAAAACTACGCTTCTACAGCGCTGTATTGCTACAATTAACTTTTTGTAAATAAATATAAATGCAGATAAAAAAATACAGCCACACAATTTTGTAGAATTTAAGTGTTATATAGTTGCTTTAAAAATAAAAGGATTTTAGCTAATCTTCAATGTCAAATCGAAAGGCAAAAGCTTTTGCAGATCTAAAAAGCGAATGACAGCTGCGGTGAAAGAATTCCCAAATTCCCTGAAGTTATTTATTTTGATACCCATTGCTTAATTCAATAATGATCGAGCTTTTAGGTATAATGTAATTGATTTTGACTGGTAAATTGTTGCTTTAATACTAATAAACGATAAAATTATTTATTCTAATTTTATAATCTCTATGCCAAAAGTCCCTCTGATGGAATTTATTCAACTCAAACAGAATAATTTTGAAAGAAAATCAATTATTTGCAAATCATACTAATTATCAAAGTTCGGGTTTCATCAAACAAATTTAACAGTGACGTTTAACAATGTTTTATAATTCGTCCTCCATTAAAACTGTGATTACAGAAAAGTGAACATTCTAAATTTTTGACTACTGCTAATGCAGATTTTGATTTGGTATCAAAAATTTGGTAAATATTGAAATATTTACATCTCACGTGTGATTATTAATTCCTAGGGGAAGTTAATCATTTTCACTTACATGCGCGTCAGGAAAAGGACAAGAGAGTTTTGATAAGATTCTTTCTCTATGGCCTGGTTGTTATTATTTTTGGAGTGCTACAAAATACAAACGGAAGCATTCATTTTTCAAGTTGTGCTCATAAAAGAGATATTGTCCAGATTTTTTATTCTGAACCTAAACGGAAGGAAACTATATTGGTGGTGATTCCTGAAAGCAAAGGAATGGAGTAGTACATTGAAATTAATATTTCAGCTGTTTAGAGATTGTTACGTCTTTCGGTGTTACACAAAGCACTGAACGAAATACAAAAAGGAAATAAAAAGGTGGAAAAACACAATTAATCTGGATTTAAAATGTTCAAGTTCCTTACTCGTTTTCCTGTTGTTTTGGACGAAATTGATTTGTCTTAATTAACTCTAATCTGTGTTATTTTATTCTTTTCAATTTTGCAGACAATGTGCGTCAAAAATTTTAATTTTTAAAATCTGCTTTCCTAATTAACTAATTTTTACCTATTAAAGTTAAATACGGGGTGCTACAAAAATGTTTGCACAATGATGAAAAGTTATTGACGAAATTTGATGACGAAGTGGAGCATGAATGGCAGTCGTATATTTCCTAATTAAAAATTGAAGTTTCACCGCTTATCGCGTTAGAATTTAAAAACGCGCCAAAATCGGGAATATTGGGTAGCACTAACTCGTGGAGAACGGGGCGGCAACACCGAAAGTGTCAAGTCCGCCTGTGAAATAATTTATTGTTAGTAGCTGTTCAAAGCATCTTGTAGTTATTATATGGCTGCATATAAAATGCTTAAAAGTGCCTTAAATGCAACTACAAAACTTTGATTAGCTTAGTTACAACGTGGCCATAAGATCATTCAAGATGGACACCGCCTGGACTTTAGCAATGATAACTGAAATCCATGATATGATGTTGAAAGAGAAATGACTGAAATTGAGCCAAATATTTAATATTGTGTGCATCTTAAAAGAATGGGGGAACGATATTTTATTTCAACAAAGTTGTTGGCAATCTGAATCTTGTGTTAGATTACCTTCAATCGTAAACAATCACATGCAAATTTCGCACGTTTTAAGAAAAATCTATCTGATTAATGACTACCGATACAATCTGGGTTTACTACTACATCACAGAATCAAAAGCCTGGTTGTACGGCTCTAAATGAAGCAATTACCGTGAAATTAGCGGTTTTCTGGAATGTAAAAAGGGTTTTAGATCGGTGACACCAAAATATTCGGCAATCGAGACCAGGTTTGGCCCGTAAAACATTTTCTCAGGTCGTTAACGCCTATTTTGCAGGACTTGCAAAAATATCTTCCGTGTTAGGAATATCGCCGGGTAAGGTACGAAGGTACATTGATATCTATAATTGACACATAGGAACGCTTGTAATAAAATTTCAAAAAACTCACGTCGACCGAAATTATGAAAATCGATAAAATTGAGTAACGATTAATCATTAAGTGCCATCTTTAAAAGGGATGAGTGGTAAAGAGATTT
Organism: Phrixothrix hirtus; assembly: GCA_024586415.1. NCBI lineage: Eukaryota > Metazoa > Arthropoda > Insecta > Coleoptera > Phengodidae > Phrixothrix > Phrixothrix hirtus. The sequence goes on along the minus strand of JAHWXV010223561.1, from coordinate 12,965 downwards.
TCGAAGACTTGTTTAAAACGCTAGGCGAACTTTGATCTTCATATGTAGCCATAGAAAATTGAGATGCAACTTTTAAGTAGGTAAATTTCAGTTGAAGATAACCAAAGCCCACGACAAGATTTCATTTGACCAGTTTGGATGTGAAAAAAGTTCCGCAAAATGGATTCCCAAATGTTTGAATGCTGATCAAAATCGAGCAAGAATGGGAGCATCGCGCCGAATCTGTCCTATTTTGACGAAGATTCTCGTGTCTTAAACGTGTTTTTACCATGAATGAAACCTGGATACATTTATATAACCTAGAGACCAAAAAACAGGCTATGAAATGGAGTTACTCTGGTTCTCTAAGACGTGAAAAAATTCTGGTCGAGCAATTGTGGTTGATTACTTGTAGAATGTCAAAACAATTACTGGGGAATACTATTCCACTTTATCAATAATTTTGCAAGAAAAAATTGTAAAAACAAGATGTTGAAAGTTGGACTTTGCAATGAATACAATTCTAAATGTTTCAATATCCCCCTTATACGCTAGATCTGTCCCCTTACACTGCCTGAAATAAAAATATCTTTAAAAGGACGACAATTTTCTGTGGACGACGGGATAATAAAAGCTGTAAAGAGTTGGTTTCACAGAGCAAGAAGTTTACAGGAAGTTGCAAGATCGCTGTAATAACGTATTACTTTAACAGAGGAATACTTTGAATAAAAATATCTTCATTTTCAATTTTTTCTTTTTCTATAGTAGATTAAGCATTTACCAATACGTCCTCGTACATTGAACGTTTAGGAAACTAAGTTGAAAACAAAAATGATTGGTTTTTAAATGCTACGCTAACCAATTATCACCCCTTGTATGTAGATTTACCCCAATATGATAGGCGGTAACATTTTGAATTGCTCTTTTTCAATATTTGGTTAATTCCAGTCCATCTGCCGGCTATTAGTAATTTAAATAATTTTAATTTTGGATAATAGCTTTCCGTATATTTTAAAGTTTTGGTGTTAAAAGGCTTGTGTGATTTAGGTGATAAATTTTCATGGATTTTATTGTAGTTGGTGCAAAATAAATTCTATTCTGGACAAATTTCACCTTAAAGTACTACTGCTACACTTTGAAAGTATTTACTTCAGTTCTAATGTATCATTAATTTACAATATCTTAAGAATAACACGTGGCATTCCTTGAAAATTAGAAAATAATGTAAAAGAAGTAATATTAATATCGGGAATATTTCAACCTCTAGCGCAAATTACTCGTCGACCGACACCAATAATGCACACTTAAAATCAGTAATTCTATTTCATTCTAGTCAAGTTCTGCCCAGATTTGAACAAACCTATGCTCCAATTTATTCAATTGAATTGGTTTTGGTATTTGTTTAATCGTGTATCAAGAATGTCCCAAATGTTTTCAATTATGATTTTAAATACAGACTTCATGCTGGTTAAGCCACGATGCTAATTCCAAGCTCTGCATAACAATATTGCATGATTCTAGCACTATGAGGCCTATTATTATCATGCATAACTAAACAATTTTGACCGATATATGATGGTCTACACTCTCCATTATTTAAAACCACAATGACAAGCTAAAGGAAATCCCCTCAATTTTAATTGATCCTCCATTGTACAAAGTGGTATTGGAAAAATTACACTCTTTATATGGCTGCTTTCGGCAGCGATATCCAGGAGCACGTTAGCACAATTATTGCGACAAGGCTCGCGCTCGTGTGCAAACAAAAATCGTGCCCAATCAGTCCATAATCAATCAATATCTTCCATGGTAAAATTTAATTTAGCTTCGTTTCAAATTACGATTTTTGTGTGACAATTCCGATACCATGAAAACTCAAAATTGAAGTTATAAGCTTCTAACTATTATCAACGGTGTTTTAGCGTGTAAAGTTGTTGTTGTTGAATTTTTTACGTATTATCCCCTAAACCATTGTATGAAACACATTGACTCTCCGACCAATTTGCAATAACTCGCACGCTTTCATGCAACACCATTGCTTGGGCACATTCATTACAGATCAGATTTCTGGTTTCACATTCCAGAACAATGAAAACATCAAAAATTATGCTAATATATTAGCATTGTACTGGCCAATTTAAAGTTGATTCTTTTAAAATTGTTTACCTTTACAACTATCATATGTTTAAGCTTTTTTTTGTTTTTTGTTGCTAGAACAATTTGGTTAAAAAAATATAATTTAAAATTACTAAGAAATTTAAAAATTATCTTGTAATGCATTAATTATAAGCAGCGTATCAATGTAACATTAATTGAATGGAAAACTTGAGTTTTATATATCAGCAACCTCTTGGTGCCATTCTGAAGATTAAAAAAGTTTAATGTTACTTGCTAGATTAAGATTGTAACGTCATGAAAGGGAATCAAAGACTAATAAATAAAGAAGGAAATAAATTTGTAATAAGTAAAGGAAAGAAAGAATATCACAAAAGTTCCCCGTGAATATTAAAAAACGCGGTGCGGGAATAAGTTTATGCAATTCAGTTTTTAACAAATGTGCGATATTTGTTTTATTGGAGGATGAGCTAAGCTTAGAATTTGATACATTAACTTTGTTCTTTTACAAACATTTCTTAAAATCCATCATCCTATTATATAATAGAATTTAGTTATTCAAAAAATATCTAAAGCGTTGTCCAGCACTACGGCATAAAAGTGCTATTATCGATAATCGATAATTCTTTGTTACACTATTGGTACCAACCTGTATATATGACATTTGTCAAAGTTGAAAAGTGCAACCTGTTTAGGTTTTGGACACAAGAAGAGCAATCAAGGCTGCCTAAAAGTTGAAACACTTTGTATATATCAGCTACCGATGGGTGCCTGCTCGGGGGACGTGGTAAGCTTTTCACAAAGTGATCGTCTAAAGTCGTCGAAATTAAAAATAGTTCTCTAGAGTCTCCTAAAAACACAAGTCAGTCCCTTTAGTTCTTAATTTTGTGATTTGTAATTTAAGTGACATAGCAGTTTTGATTTACGACTGATGGTTTTTTTGTGGTTAGAATTATTATAATTACGCTAAAGGTGTAAATACCTGTAAGCACGAATTTATCAATCAAATTTATGTTCCTAAGTAAGTTTCATTTCTTCTTTCTAAATAACGTAAGTGCTGACAGCCTTGATATATGCATTTATTCAAGACGAACAGAAGTTCTTAGTGGAAAAGACTATAATTGCAGCTTTGTACTAGAGATCTTCAATACTTGCTTATTTAGTCTAAATCAATTTCATCGGTGTAAGTATATCATTTAAAGTTCTTATTGACTTACTAATAAATAATAAGGAAAGCCACATTTACACAAACATTTAATAAATACCTTTCAAGATAATTGATACACACAAGTTAAATATATTAAACATAAGGTTCGTTATAAACAGTATACATATATACTTGATTTGGGTCGTCGAATTGTTTGTTTATTAAATAACTCATCACAGAGCAATTAAATATAGTTCAAGCAAGAATTACTCGTCAATATTTTGGGATCAAACAATTAGTAACTAACAGTTAGGTATCAATCCAAAAATTCATTATTTTGTAAATAGCATATACTTTTTTGAGGCAACGTTAAATTGAATACGCACTAGGGCAAAAATTGCGTTCCCAAAATAATTTGGTTACTTAGTACTACGTGGAATAATGAAGCTTCGTAGTTAATTAAAAGGCACTTAAGTTTGTTTATCAATTGATTTACACAATTCACGAGAATTATATTTACATTGGTGCTATACACTTTATCTTAACTGCAATATAAAGTTAAATAGCGTACAACTTCGATATTGTTATTGAAATTCGACAAATCATTTTTGAAAAGATGGCTGTCATGAAATCCAACGCACTTCTTCGTACAGAATAAGATTTAGCGTATAGATTGTCGCTACCCAAATTGGTTCGAATTTTGTTTACAAATCTCACAAACATTTAAGTCCCTAATGCAGCTAGGGAATTGCATCCGTCGTTGAAAGATTCGCAAAAACGCGTAAACAAAAATGAGGCAACTTTTTATTTCTTCACAAATTAAATATTAATTAAAACTTCTAATAACTAATTTTTGATAAGCGATAATTCATTTCAGAAATAATGTTTTGACATATAAAAACTCTTGATTGCAATTTAATTATTAACAAAGAAAATCCCTCACACACGTTACGAGATACTGTTAATTAAAACATGACGTTGTAAATTGAAGCAATTACTGAAGCTACACTACAGTGCCCTCGTGATTGGCGCATGTTAGGTAAAAATTGAACACTTCCGAATTTCATGGACCTTTTTACAACGTACACTGGCTTTACTGACAAGCCAGTGCATGCGAGCCTGAGTACTTTTTGAAGGTTATTAGAGCGAATTCCATAATCAGTTAAAACGTCTTAGAACTCTATGGTTATTTTGCTGCTATAGTTACGATTGTTAAATACAATTCTAATTATAGAAATTAAAATACCAACTTTAAATTTATTATAGAAGTAGCCGCAAGTTTATTAAAAAGTATTGAATTATTTTACTAGATTAAGGACTAATTATATGAAGGCCAATTAAATATTTGATTAAACTACATCTATCAGCTAATCGGCTTCCGAGGTTAGAATACTTTTAACTAATCAAGTTTCGGGTGTAAAACTTAACTGTCTAACAGTTAATGAATTCGAAAATTAAGAATTTACATATATACTGTTAAAATTCATAATATCAAATAATTACGCACTGGCGTCTCGTACTTACAATTTTTAATTAAAAGTACGAATTTTAATAAATTATACTAGAAATAAACTAAGGGTTATTGACAACCCTCGGGTAAGGATGAAATCTTATAAGAATAGTGAGATATTCCATGAGTGAATTTAGCAAGTTTTGCCTTTTATGTTGTCGACTTTTAATATTAAAGAATAGTTAAAACTAAAGCATTTTTTATTTTATCGCGCTAGTAACACACATCTGATGCGAAAAAGTAATCTTGGTAATTACATTTAAGGAAAAGCAATTTCTTTGACTCTTTTAAATGTTTGTTTCCTTTTTGGCTATAAAATTTTATTCAGCGCGCTGAAGATGTTGGTTAAGAATATAAAACTTAAATTGGTATGAAACTTCACAATCCAGAGGACAATATTTGTAACTATCTATACGGAACTGGAAGTAATATTTTATACAAAACTTGTAAATTCAAATTCTATTACTATTTTTATTAAATTATAACTTTTGGGATTGCTTTTTCAGTTGTACCGTCTAATTTAATTTTTCATAACTTTTATATAACTGAGATTGTCAGCTTAAGATTACCGAAGGTATAGGCGTTCGCACTTCAGAAAGTATTTCTGGAATTATTGCTTTTCCTCTTTTTAGATTAATTCATAAGTTGGAAATCAACGGAAACATAATTCTGTAATGTTTGCTTCAAAAGTTTTAAGCAAAGTACTCAATATTTTGTTATAAATTCTATCTGCAGTTTTTTCTAAGTATTTCGTGGGTTTATATGTAACAAGAGGTCCTCTTATTTAAATTTGTATTTTCCCCTACGCTTTATTACAGAAATACTTTTTAATCAGCAAAGATTATTTGAAAACATTTGTAAGTAATGACTACTTTTTTTTATTAACAGGACTTTTAGTGTCTAATATTCAAATATTTTTTGCAATCTGGTATTCTTTTTTATTACCGTGAAATTTACCTCATAAAAATCAAAATTTTAAGCTGCCATTTTTATATGCTAACTACTTCTCACATTTTCCGTATTCTTACTGTATGTACGAGGCGCGATGATTTAATTCCCGGATGGTTACACGAAAGCAAAGTTTATTCAGCTGTCCATTTTTAAAGTACGGAGGGCCTGAAGCAATTAATTTTGCGAAACTCACAAACTCGCTTCCTGGAATACCTAGCAGTAACGTCGCATTGTGCTGGTCTCAGTAATGTCCTGTCATGAAATTGCAGGTATTGGTGAAATATAAGGAAGAGAATTCACTGGATAAAATTTTGATCTTTTCCTCCGAACATACTCTGTAACTTTGTCAAAAACAGGAGCATGGTTTTAGACTACAAGAGAGACATGCGCGCATTTTTGATCGTGGTGAACTCGACGACTATGCTATTCGTCAAGTTTTTGTACAAAATTTGATGTTAACATATCGTGTAAATTTTGGGCACTCATTTTTATTCCAATCATACGTAGGTCTTTCTTGGTTTTGCAATATCTAATTAACCAATGGCACTGAGGTTTGCGCATGTAATGATTAAAACCTATACAAGATCAGGCAATGAAGTAATGGAACTGGCGGGAAAACTTTTAGTTATATTTTGACCAACTACAAACTAGTTCCTACATGCCTACTTTCGCCTATATTGCTGATAACATCTCTGGGACTCATCATCTAAGATATGGTTCAAAACTAGTTGCAATCTTTTGAACATCGCTTCGAAGCTATGCCCTTTGGCTACTGACTTCTCATTAGGAAATAAAAAGTCATATGGGACGAATTTTGGTGCAGCAGCACTGGAATGTTGCTTTGCATGCAGAGAAGCCGGGGATGATGCGTTATCCTGGTAGAGAATCCGTGATGTTTGGATAAATTCAAAGCACCCGATTTGAAATCTTTCATGAATTTCTGTCTTTGATTTTCGTGATATCTACGAACACCATTGTAAAGTTTCGTATGTGTTCAGCAATTCTGGGTTGCCACATTTCTCATTGTATCTCGCTATTATTACTATGTGAGATTTTTGGAAACCATTTTGGCACGCATTCTTATTTTCAGTTTTTCAGTTAGTATCAGGCGGAAGTTTTCTGATCCATGCTCGAGTCCTTTGCGATCACCGTCACTGTTAATCTTTGATTGTATTGTACAAGTTTGCTCATCCAGATTATTGTGTTGATAGTCGCCCAATGGGAAGATCAACATCGGTTTTGCCCGCAGAAAACATTTTATGCTAGCGGAATACTTGTACTCTTGGCAAAACCTCATTTACAAATGTCTGCTGAAACTTACTATACATTGCCGTTGCATTCTCAACAAGTTTCATATTCTTCGGTATTCTACGATTGTATTTTGGTGATAAACAGCTATTCTAGACTAAGGGACTGCAGACCGTAACAGTTGCGTAGAAAAAGTATCAAGGTCAAACTTGTGATAGTGGTAGCAGGCAGCAGGGTTGTCACAAGCGCCTTATTCCATTATTGTCCAACGTCGCATTGTCTAAACCCGATTATTGGCGTGCATACGAGGTACGACAATTAAGTAATGAGACTGATGTGAAAAAAAATACCACTTATGTTTTTAGTCATCTTTAGTGTAATCTCCTTCAAAGCAGATCCCTTATGCTTGCACACACTTACCCCAGCGTTTCTGCCACTGCTGGTAACATTTCTAGAACTCTTATTTTGGAATGTCCTCCAAGACCCTCGCCATAGCTTTTTGGACATCTTCTGTTGTTTGACAATGGTGTACCTTGACCACCATTTTGACTCTTGGAAATAGGAAAAAGTCGCACGAAGCGATATCGGGTGAATAAGGTGGCTGTGGTAGTACTGAAATGAGTTTTGAGGTTAAAAATTGCTTCACAGGCAGTGTAGTATGGGATGGAGCATTATGGTGATGAAGAATCCAATTATCAGCAATGTTTGCGCGAACACGGAGAATTCATTTTCGACGTCTTTCTACAATTTCGTTGTAGAAATATTAGTTAATTGTTTGGCCAGGAGGCACCCACTCTTTATGAACAATGCCCTTGGAATTGAAGAAGCACACAAGCATGCATTTCGCTTTTGATTTTGACATGGGACCTTTTTTTGGTCTGGGTGATCCTTTTGAACATTGCGAACTTTGACGTTTTGTTTCTGGATCGTACTGGTAGAACCAACTTTCGTCACCAATGATAACACAGCTCAATAAATCTGGATTGATGTCCACTTGCTCTAACAAATCGACTGGCACATTTTTCTGTGTTTCTCGATGTTGGTCTGTCAGATTTTTGGGGGGACCATCTTTGCACAAATTTTTCTCATACCCAGATTTTGGGTTAGTATTTGACGAACAGTTTCCCGATTAATATTGAATTCTTGTGCTATCATTTTAACGGATAATCTTCGATCAGATCGTACGATTTCACGCACCCTGTCGATGTTGACATCAGTCCGTGAGGTTGATGGTCGTCCACTACGGTCTTCATATTCAACATTTGTTCTTCCTTCACAAAATATTTTATGCCAACGAAAAACTTGACATAACCTCATTTCCAAAAGTCTTCTTAAACTTACCGTAAGTTGTCGTCGCATTCTCACCCAATTTAACATAAAAAGAAAGGGCATACCGTTGCACAATATTTCACGATTCCATTTCCGTAACGAGACAAAAATACGTGTTCCCTTATTACAGCACAACTCACGATTGAGCGGCCGCATCAATGTGCCGCTTGGACTAGAATTAGCTTAGAGATCAAGGTCAAAGATGGAGCGCCTGCGCAAGTTGCAGGGTGCCACATCTTGCAAAATAATCAGTCTCATTACTTAATTGTCGTACCTCGTATAACCAAACCACCCTAAAGGCGACACTTCGCAACCATTTCGGAAATTTTATTATCACACCTCTATAGTAAGCATCAAAGGAGTTAATATAACTGGAACACCTTGATGTCTCGTATGATGAAATGTGAATTATTATAAAATGCACCACCTCGCTATGAATTCCTTATAGCTGCGCTGAAATATAACTGAAAATAAAAATCTACTCGTAGTTAACACCATACGGATCTCTAGTTTAACCATCTAATTTCACTTATGTAATTTTACAATTAAAGGTTACTAGGCTTGAGAGAAATAAAATACTGTATGTAACAAACGAAGTTTATTAGGATATTAAAGGAAAACAATATAAATGAATTGAAAAGTCCAAAATTATAAGACCTTCAATGTAAGAACAAAAGTTATAACTCTCAATAGTTCTATAATAATTCAGGTCCACCACGATTTTTGGGAAAAGCTTGATTTTAATATTTCGTACTTTTAGGAGTTGAATGCTCACTGTTCTAATTAATTAGAAGTGCTTTAAGTTTGCACTACTTATAAATTTAGAATAAAAGCTCTAAAACATTTTTAAATAGTTATTGAACTATCTTATGTGATTCCAAAGGGCTACAAAATTGTGGTTAGGAAAGCTTGCTTTCCCCAGATAAAATACACTACTTATTTCCTACAAATTGCGCGGGCTCTTTGAACTCTGGCTATGCTATATGACAATATAAGTATGCTCAGTCAGTACGCTGGAAAGGAAATATATTTTATTTATAAGAAATGAAGTTGCTTTACAAATATTTCAAATTCCTTGGCTATCGTTTAACAATGCACGTCCTTTAAGCTAAATGAACTTTCATTATAATTAGTTCTTGTTTTAAGATTTGCATTTGAAGTTATTTATTAACTTAAAACAATATAATACTGCCTATAACAATCTCGTAGTACGACACTGCATGCCGAAAACTGATTATCAAAATGGGCCAAAGATTTGTCAGAAGTAGCCTCATGTAAGATAAAAAAATTAATTTTTGGACACAATGGTAATAACTGTTAAATCTGATACCACCCTCAGTTAAAGTTCCAAGGTTTCTGATTAATTCAGAATACATGCACACAACAGTTTGGAAGACAGATTTAAGACTAGTATTAGAAAACGTTGCTTTCCATATATTTTCCTCGCCGAGCAGATACAGCAGAAGTTTTACTGGTAACCCAATCAGGATGCTTACTTAGCGTCCGGACCACCCACCCCCTTCCTTCAACTGACTAGCGTCCAGATCATCCCTCTCCTTCAACTGACACCATAGCAAGTGATTGCTCTAAATGGGCTGGGGCTGGAACTGATCCAGGGGTATTCCTTTCTGCCTAAAGCTTGTCGGGGAACCCCTTTCGAAAGAGCCGGGCTCTCGATGGCAAGTGTACCTATCTAGATACAATCGGAATCTTGCTAGAACCAAAGAAAGAATGCAGGAACAAAATTGCAATCAATAGCGATGTTTTCAAGTCTTCTAAACTATGTTAATATTTCAGGTGGTGTGATGATCAGACATAGGTTACAAGGAATAAAGTTTTATTTAAATTTGGACGCACCTCGTATATGAAGATTCTCATGAATATTTTGTTTAATTTTTCAAGAGACTTTGTATACTTGCCATAGGTATACTTTGATAACAACAATAGAAAGACATAAATTCATGTTGAAAACCATTTAGTATAATGAAAATACCTACTTTATTTAATCGAATGGTACCTATAAGTCGTTTTTACTGCGAATGGAACTCCGAATGTTGTAATTATATTTTAAAAATTCAAGAATCTGTCTAATGTAAATTAATTATTCAAAAACATTTAACAAATTGTCTCATATTTAAATCAGTGAAGTAATTCTATAATTTTTGTATTCCAATAATTATTGATTATTACCGTTTATTAATAGCATAATTTGGTCTTGCAGCTAGCAATTAATTATCTGCAGGCGACGTAAGTTGGTATCATTATATTAATTAATGAATAAACGTCAGATTATCTATTTAATAAAGATAATCAGGGCACTACAATGGTGTATCAAGGACAATGGTAATGGACAATTTGGCAGACAATAACGCAAATTCCTAATAATACATAAATATGACTTGGTTCAAATAACTTGACTAATAAAATAAATGTATTGTGTACATTGTAAATCTCAGCAAAAAGTTATGAAAATACAAGGTCAGGCTTTCTATCGCATCGCGGTTTATAATTGGATTGTAGTCCAGTTAAATAATGTGGACTTTGTTAAAAATTGTAAATACAGATTTGCAGGTTTTCTTTGTCTTTATATTTAATCTTCTATTTAAGGTTTAAGAAGCATTAAAAGGCTTCAAACAGATTTTTGTTACCTTAAAAGGATAATAAATATCAGTTGTAAAGATTATTTTTCATTTTATCCAGAATTGGATTAATTATAAAATAAAATAAGCACTTACTTACGGCCTAAAGGGAAATAATCAAAACTGAGTACTGTTAATACCGTTTATCGGAAACATATGAACCGCGACGCACAAAAATGGGGTTCCACAAGGGTGTGTTGGTGGGCTGTGTTTAGAACATTAGTCTTAATTTCGCTCTGGTTTGATCAAATTTTAAAAATGGCTAGTCACTTTTTTGCGAAAAGAAATCTTATTCATATGGCTGCCTGTTTTAGAGGGAATTGATATATTTAAATTATTTTGCACGACTTTCTAAAAAGATAGATTAGTTTGCCATTAAGCTTTGGTCAGTAAAAAAATGTAATTCTTAGTGCCTTCAATTTATTAAATCAGAAAGGTAGTATCTGGAAGATATACTGGAGTAGATCAAAGCTGACCAGGTGACTTTAACATAGTCCATCCTAAAAATGAAATGCGGTTATTTAAAAAAGTAACAGACGATACAAGTGGCCTTTCTGGAAAATATACGACCTTGCACTAGAAATCAAAAACATGGAGCTTAATTTCCCCTCGGGAATCCCTTCCTAAAGTAATTTGAAAGTCAGTTGTCAAAATAACTATTAACTGCTCTTCTAACGCTTTTCTCGATTACCACGTCTTCAAATCTCGCAGGGCTCTTAGTTTCAAAACTAGCCAAAAATTGTAGATCAGGCCAAGGCAGTATGGCGATTGACGAAGTTGCTGGTATCTACCGAAGCATGGGGTATTAAGAATATATTTTCAAAGCCGTAAGCAATATAAGATAATCTTTGATACATCAGTTGAACACACATTTAATGTAAGTCATTTCTTATTCAAGCTAGCACTTATAGTTTATAACGAAGAAAAGAAACTGTGCTAAGTCAGTGTGCGTTGAATACCAAATTTTGCCAAGCAGCACTGAGCAGCGATTATAAAAGCAAATAAATAGTATGAAATCAACGTACCATTGCTATGCCACCACCGCGGCTGTTGACCTCTAACTCAGGCTTAAAAATCGTTGAAAAATTTAAAAAAAATTCTGTAGTTCTTCTGGAAAGCACTGTTGAAAGATTTAAAATTAAAATTGAATGCTTAAATAGTTTAGTTTATAAATAGAAACAAATTTCAAAGAAGATGAAACAAAGTTATAGTTTAAGTAACATAAGAATTCGAAAAAAGTTTTTGATTCATTAGTATAATGTCATAAGCTGTTACAAGTGTATAAAAAATATTAGTCAAATAATTCACTATAAGAGTGAAAGATTGAATTAAAAATTAATTAATAAGTCAAAAAACTTAAATAAGAATTTCTTGCAAGGGTTAATTTGGATCCTAGTTACGTACTAACCAGTCAAATTGAAAAGTAAACAAATTAAATTATTAAAAAGAAATTATCCAAAATTTGTCTACTCACTCAAATTATTTTTACATAAAACAATTGTAAAAAGTACGCGAATAATTTAAATGTATTTGCTTTGTTTTCACACAATTCCAAATAACGTAATCTATAGAAAGAACCCCAATTAAAATTTAAGTACAACATTATATGCAGTATAAACAAGTAATCTAAAAATATGTGTACAGTGCAAAATTGATAGGTACATTATTACACAATTTTACACTGTTATTACAAGGAATTTGTTAAATAAAATTATCTTAGTAATCGAAAAAAGTTTGAATAGGATAAAATTGTAATTTAAGTAGAATTAAGAGTGCACTTAATAAATCACAAGAGTAAATTTCTTTTTAATTTCTTTGCCATTATACTTGCGATATATCACGATGGTACGCCAGCGTATAGTGTTGATGGTAAAACAAATTAAGTTGAAACCAGGAAGCAGTGTAGTTCACGTGATGTTGGACTGAAGCCGTCCCATGATCAAATTTTATTATACGAGGGACAAGCCATTATTATTGAGAATGAAGAAATTAGGTAGGCCATGGAAAACAAAAAATATAACCTCATTAAGAGCAACTCTTTACTTGA
>JAHWXV010223556.1:0-23203 GCA_024586415.1 Phrixothrix hirtus | reverse complement strand
TACAAAATGTCAAATTTTACGAATATGGCAATAACTTATTACACTAGCGACATCTAGTGGTCATTTGTAACAACATAAAAGGCAACCCTCGTAATAGCTATCGTTAGGTAATTGGTTGAAACTAACCTTTTGTTTTTGAAGCCCTGTGGAGCTTTGGATATTTTTCCTTTCAGTTCACAAAACACTTATTCATTTACCTGTAAATTAACTTTGATTGTTATTGTTTGTGAGCCTGTTTGTCTTTGGAGTGTTCATATCAATACCTCCAAGTAAAATGTCTCAAATATTTTTAATTACCGGCCTTTTAACTTTTACATTTTTACAAGTTGCTCATCTTTTGCAACGAGGTCAATTCATACTCTTCATGAGTTGCAGATAAAGACATTCTTTCGCGGTTGCTACCTATTTTATAACTTTTTGGTCTTTTCATTTACATTCGAAATTTATTGTTGTAGGTTGAACGTTAACCAATCACATTTGAATTTTAGTTTGTTATTTAAATTTCTAAAGTTTTTATTTTTAATCTAGTTTAACAAATTACAAGGACCTTTCAATTGAATTTTACTCTTTCTGATTTTAAGGTTTTTGTTTGCATAACGTGTAGGTACTGCATTTGTTAATTTTTTTAAAAGATTATTTGGCATCACTAATTTATTTTTATTTCGAATATTTATTACCCTATTCAATGTTGTACATACAATTTATTAATTTCTATTTAACTATTTATATTTTTATTGTTACTAGCGTTATTTATAATGATTATTTATTTAATTATAATTTTAAGCCTTTGTTGAGGCTTAATTTAATACATTATTTATGTACACTGTTATGTGAATGTTGTGCACTATATGCACCCCAGGTGGATGTACCTCTGATTACACAATCTTTTAGTTTGTATCATGGGAATTATAGATTTAAATAATTTTTTTTTGTTGATCAGTAAGAGAAGGAATACTCTGCTACATAGATATTATCTATATACAAAGTGTCCAAAAATAACATTAGCATATTTAAGGGGTGATTCTATACCAAACAAAAAGGAATAAAAGTTTTTACGAACATAGGTTCGAAAATGTTTCTTAAGGAAGCTACAGTCCTTTAACGGTGGATATTAGAAACAAGTTTTTATTTTTTATTTCGAATCATTTAAGATAAACTTTTGAAATTTTGCTTGTAAATCATTATTATGGCCATAAACAGGATCTACTACTATGTTTAGGCACATGTATTTTGAAGTTTGTTTAGCTAAATTTTAGTAAGCAATAATATACTATTTCCTCTAAAATTGTCAGTCCGACAATTGTTTACAGGAGTTCTTGTATATGCAAAAAGCATTAAGAAATTATGGTTCATTAGTAGATCGTTAATAACCTGCAAGGTTATAAAAATACTGCATTTTTAATTCTATTAATCCCCCGCTGGTACGCCCCTGGTAAATGAGTCATATCATAGTAAGTCCTGATTGTAGCCTTTAGTTCACATACCAAATTGCAAAAATGTATCATAAATGGTTCGAAATAAAAATTTCTTTCTGGAGGCTTTTTTAAAGGCCTTAGGAAGTATCATTAGACCTATGTTTATAGAATTTTTTTTATTTTATGATTTAGAATAACGCCTTCAAATATACTAACACCATTTCCCGACACTGCTATACTGTACTGGTTGTTTTTCAGATTTGATAAATAAATTTGATTTCACTGTACATAATCATCTAAAGCTACCAAATAAAACTCTCAAATAAAATCATCGTATACCACAATTAACTATCAGCGATATCATATTTTACAGCATGCCAAATAAAAACTAACAAATTTTTAACCGAACATACCAAATGCAATAAATTTAAATCACTATTACTATATTTACAATGGGGTACAGTTGGTGATGGTATGTGGTTTGTTAGGATCACGCAGCCAAGGAGAAGGCACTGCAAACAATGTCCAGCATGTCAAGTGCGCAGATAGTGTCTGCTACCGCAATGCACAGCAAGTCAGCAGGTCTTGGTCTTGGTCTCACTCCCCCCGCATCCTATCCTGGACCGGTAAGTTAATCCTGCCATACTGTCCTGCTAACCTAGCCTCCGTCCTTTTGTTTATACAAATCTACGCATACTTGTTCTCTAAGTCAAGCTTAAGCTTAATCTGCTAATGGTATTTTAATTTTGATAACAAAAACTTATTGCTACTAGTCAAGATTTGCGCTTACCTGCTGTGTATTGTCGGCTAATATATCTTGCTTACTTCTGCTATTAACTTGTTAAGCTTGATCACTTATCGTTTTTAGCTGTGTGAATTATGTAGACTATCATGAACTGATGAAGAATTGTTTGTTTTTTATATTCACGCTAAGGTTTTTTTTATTTTCAGCAATTTTGGCAGCCTGGTCTACAACCTGGAACGTCGCAAGAGTAAGTTGTATAAAATTGTTCATAATGCATGTATATCAATGTTCCTTACATCAAAATTCTTGATCAAGAAACAGTTACTTCCACTTTCTTACCTTGGCACAAATTTCCAAAATTATTTAATTATTCTTTGCAACTTGAAAAACTATAAAAATTTTCAAAATTTGTAAAAAGAAATCTTTAAGTATATATTTGTATGTACATGACTACATTTTAAGCAAATTTGGTAAATAACCAAACTTTGTAAGATTTTGTCCATTTCTTTTTTGACGTGCCTTGTTAATAGAATTTTTGCATAGACCTGTATTATAATAAATGTATTCAAATGATAAAATTTATTGAATTGGATTTTTACTCTTGATTGTATTATCAAACGTAACATTATTTTTTTTTAAATTCTGTGACTGTAAAATTCAGATAATATTTTTACCTTTACTTTAATCACATTTTATTACTGATACAGTTACACCTTAAATTTGGTAAACTGCATATATTTATTTAACATTCTAGTTAAATGGGTAGTTCTAGCAGTAGAAAGTATTGGTATGACTTTATGATCATATATTTTATTATTACATTAACTGTTGTTATTTGTTCTACCATTTTTAAATATTAGTTGTGATTGATAAATTTTTATGTAAACATATTTCAGAACCACAAAATTTCACTCATTTGGATTAATGTGGGGCCAAGTCTATTATGCAATAGTGAAATTGTGAATTATAAAATTATTTTGGTTAGTGACTCATTTCCCTAGGCGATTTAAAATGTTTTCTGTTTATATATTTATTTTATAATAATTATTATTAGGTACGTATAATAAATACAGCTGTAGATACAGTGGAGTATATTTAAAAAAAACATTGTAAACACATTAAGAAATTACTATAGCAGTATAAATTATAAAATATCAGTTTAACATGGTTTTAATGTACTAATTGAAAAGTTCGGATGATCAGACCTATCAAATAAAAATATTAATCAGAGCAATCTTAACTGTCATCTTGGCTTTGGAAAATAGTTATTTGTGTTGCCTATTCTCATTGCTATAGGCATAAAATGTTAAATGGCCAAGTTGTGTAAATAATAATTCTAAACGTTTAATGAAAAATTTTGGAAATTATTGCAGACTATGAAGTCTAACAAGTTTCCCTTGGTCAATTTCTATGAAGAGTTTTAAGTTTTTTATTTAAAATGGGAAACAAATATTTTTCTTAGATTAAATTGAAATATTTATATCAAAATTGATTTTATTTATTAAATGCATTTCCCCAGAACAACAAAATTAAAAATAAACAATCAACTGATACCAATGGTATTATTTTGTAATTTTAATTTAAATAATTAAATTCGCAGGTAATTAAGCCCATTATAGCCTTTTTATTTTAATGGCAATATGACATCAGAAAAATGTTATACTAAGTTAGTTCAATAAGTCAGCCAAAAATGCACCAGAATAAAAACAATATTATGTTGTTTAAATACATTCCTCTAGATAGCATCATACTAATTTTCAAGAACAGCTGCTAATTAGTTTGTGTTTGACAGCCATTTAAAGCAAACAGCTTGTATTAGTTTTGGTAGAATGGAAAAAAGTCATTTCCACACTTTTCGTACTATTTTCAGTATGAAAATGATAACAAAAGTGTGTTGACAGACTGTCAAGGTTTTAAACTTGTTAATTGGTACAGTGGTTTCTATTTTACATGATGATTTTGATATGAAAAAGATTTCTGCAAGATGGGTGTCACATTTGTTAACAATGAACCAAAAATGTAACTGTTTAAGCATAATGCCTCTGAATTTTTGTATTGATTTATTACTGTTGATGAAACTTGGATCTACCACTTTACTCCGGAAACCAAAAATCAATTAAAACAATGATTTAAAGCTAGTGCAAGTGCACCCAAGAAGGTAAAAGTAGTGTCATCATCTGATAGTCATCGCAGCTGTTTTTTGTGATGTTTGTGGAATAATTTTTATTGACTATTTTCAAAAAGATAGAACTATAGCAGGAGAATATTATTCATCATTGTTGGACCAGTTACATGAAAAAATCAAAGAAAAAAATTTTGTTTCGCTATGCTGATCTACCAGCACATTCTTCAGCTATCGCAACTGCAAAAATATGGGCTCCTTCTGACTCTTTCCTATTCCCAAACATAAAAAAGTGGCTTGTTGGTAAGAAATTTTCATCCAATGAAGAAGTGATCGCCAAATAAATCTTATTTTACTGACGGCATGAAACGTTTTGAATATTTTTGGAATAACTGTGTTGAATTGAAGAGGGACTATGTTGAAAAATGAAATGTTTGTACCTGACTTATTAAACTACCTTCATACAGCAATATCACACAATGTTGCCATGTCCTTAACTACAAAACATGTAAACAGAACCCTGCAATTGAAGAAGATCATTGTCAATTATATTTAAGATTAATAATAAATTATTTCTAATATTTATCCATTAAATATAATAAATAATCTCCATTACAGTAGTATCAAACTCATAAACAAATTGCTAGCAACCATGCAATATACCACCACGTGTTACGTAAAAATACAGTTAAAATTTCCATAACATAATTTATTATTTTAAGATGTTGACACTAAATTACCTAAATTATTAATATTTACACCATTATACTATTGGTGATGAAAATAAAAATAAAATATAATTTAAATTAGATTAATTGAATCATCAAAATTATTGTCATTTGTTTAAATTGATATGATTACAATCATATATGCTGATTAATGTTTACATTACTATATTATTTGCTGTCATTTTATTCGTACATAACTTTCCCATTAAATAATTCCATTTTTGACTAATTCAACTTAGATATAATATAATTTGATTTATACTCGAATTATTTAAAATAACAGGCTGTAATATCTGATTCAACAGTCAAAAGAACTCTTAGAAAAAATGAACACCTAAGAATATTAATATTTTTTATACGATTAATTAAATTTTATTTTACAATTTGAAAATCGACTCAATAACCAGAAACATTCAATGAAAGAACTATTAATTTTAGGGTTGGTCTTTCCACCTTCTGTTAAATTCATTTGCTTGTTGATTACCTTGGGTACCATGGTACTAACAATAGATACTATATATACCAACAGAAGGATAAATTTAACATAAGTCCAGTTGTGTAAAGCATAGTTAATTATAACAATAACATTAAATAGTTGAATTCATTGTTAAGGCCCGTGATTGGTTCAAATTAAAAAACTATCCAATCATAGAAAATAAATACAACTATTTAATGATGTTGTTATAGTTATCTATACTTTATACAATTGGATCTTAAACTTTAATATAAATATGTTTCAGAGTGTTATACTCAACTAGATGATTTACGTCATACTTTTAAAAGTAACTAGATGATGATGATGTTGCCTTGTAAAACTATCAAACTGTCTTATAAACATCAAATAAAAAATTAAAGTTAGATACAAGTTCTAAAGCAAAATAGCTGTTCACATTATTATTAATTACTTTTAGATAGTTATAACATACATTTGGTAATTAATTTGTTCAATAGAAAGAGAAATAAGGATAATTTTATTTTGTAATTATGTAGGTTGTTTGATGTCTGTGCAAAATTCTATATTAACCTAAACAGATTCAACATATAGTCTGTGACTAACCGCCATTTTAGTTAATAAACTTGATAAAACAAACCCTGCACATGAGAGAAACTACTTAGGTTGTAACATAATTTTTTTGAACAAAAATTTATTTTTTAAAATGTAAGAAAACATAATCATGACTCAAAATATTCACCATTATTATCAATGACACATTACCATTTTTCTTGGGGAGCTTGGAAGCAAAAATGATCGAAGGTGGTTTTGGAGGTGGTCAAGTTCGGCAAAATTTTTTCTGGCCAGAGAATGAGCAAGGGAGGCAAATAAGTGGTAGTCGGATGGGGGGCACAATCAGATCTGTATGGTAGGTGGATAAGAGTTTCCCAGCCCAGCTAGTTGATTTTTTAGAGTGTCGAATTTGCGACATGGGGTCTGGAATTATGCTGTTGCAACACCACCCCTGTGGGAAAATGTCCAGCGAGGCCGGGAGACTGAATTTTTTCCTGGACTCTGTCCAGTTGATCACAGTAGTATTGGGCGTTAATGGTTTGTCCATGTGGAATAGTTTCCCAGTGGATCACGCCGCCATGCCACCACCAAACGCACAAAAGAACATGCCGTTGGCTCTAATCTGGTTTTGGGGTCGAAACTGTTTTTTTTTCTTGGGCTTCTTGTACGAACACCATTTTTCATCATAGGTCACAATTTGATCTAAAAAGGGTGCTGCCTGGTAGTGTTGGAGCAATTGTTGTGTGGCCCGCAAACGGCGATTTTTCTGTTACTGGGTCAACTTGTGTGGCAGCCATTTGCCCTTCCATACTTGCTTCCCAAGTTTGTGCAGAATTCGGGTGATTTGCATGTGTGAACAGGTGAACTCCTTCGCCAATATGCATGTGCTCAGTGTCAGGTCTGCTTCGATGATGGTGAGCACAGCCTTTTTATTGATGGTCGATGGCCTTCCAGACCTTGGCACATCTTCGATGTTCTCCTGCCCTGGTACATTGTCGTTTTTGAGACAACTCCTGGGCCCTTTGATTGAATAATGTTCTGCAACGTCTGCATTGGTTTTCAATCCAGAGAAAATTCGTGATGAATTAGGGTTCGTTTTTTTATTTTAGCCTAAAAATTCATAAAAATTTGATTAACAAATTAATAATCAAAAATTGGGTGGAAAACATGCAGATGAACAAATGGTAAAAAAAGTTACATATGAGGTTGCGTTATTGACTTTTTATGAATTTATGAATATCACAAAAGAATGTTGTCTGAAAACTTATGTTACAATCTAAGTAAATCTAGGTTTGGCTTAGAATAATTCATTTATAAGTGTGATTGGTGATTTTTATTGTAGTTGCATGAACATGAGTGATGATAAATGTTTGGGTAATGTTTGGGTCCCCCTGTTGAAAAATCCATGAATGATTATAAAGGATAGAAGATTAAAAGTACAGAGAATTTCATATTAATCTGGAACAACTATATTCCCTATTGTAATTTCTGCTTTTCATTAAAGAGCAAAGCAGCAGCACTTTAGTTAATGTCAATGCTTGATCAAATTTATTTCTAGTATGCATTATTCTTAGGTATATCAGTTCCTTGTTGATTTAAATGTGTTTTATCAAACAATAATAATGTAGAATGTCAGTTAATACTTTAATAAAATTACATTAAATTTTAGTATGGCATATTTGTTATAAATACAACTAAACTTCTAAAATATTAAGTACAAAACAAGAAAGGTAAATTAATTGAACTTAGCGATGCTAATACTTTATTGCAATGCTCTTTTGTCAAATGACTTCATTTAATCTTTGGGGAATTGATTGAATTAATTATTTTATAATATCTTTATCTCTGCTCAATTCTTTTCAAATTCCTTGAATTTTGTTCCATAACTCATTAGAATTTTGCGGAAGCAAATTAGGCTTAGACATTTTTTAACAGTTAAACCCCATATATTTTCTATACGGCTTAAATTTGGGCTGTTAGAAAGAAGGCCACTGCATAATTTTGATGTTATTGGTAATTAATCAGTTTTTAGCAATATTAGCTTTATGGATAAGATAATCATCATGTTGGCAAATAAAATTGTCCTCGTTTTAAAGTAACCTAATATTTTCAAGAATATTTAAGTAATACTCAGTATTAAATCTTTCATCTATTTTCGAGCATGTACCAATACCACATAGACTAATCCATCCCCAAACATTAACTGAACAATGGCCAGAACTTTTGTATTTGTTTATATAATTTTGATTATATCTATCACCGAAGGGTCTATATACACAAATTTTGAAATTTTCCAAAGATTGAAACACCTTATCATCCAATCCCAATACTTCAAATCTCTAAGAACAAAATTTAAACTAATTGTATGTAAAAGCCTGGATTGTATCTGTTCTTCTGTTAGAAATGGTTTATCAGTAGCTATGTGATTCCTTAATTCTGAATTCTTTATCCTTCTGCACCTTGTTGGAGATGAACCATAAATAATTCAGCAATTCCATATCTTGATGTAATTTAGAAATCTTCAGTCCGCTACTACCTGATTTTCTTTTCATGGTCTCTTCTTCCTCCCATCACTTCTTTACAGAAAACACAGTATTTTTATTTATCTTCATATCATTTACAATTGCTCAAATGGACCAACCACTTTCAAGTTTCATCAAAATTTTTATTTTTTTGGCATCATTCAATTGATGAGACATATTTCTTAATTTAATGAATAGAATAAAATAAACGTAAACATTGTATTGTTTCAGAGGCCAGCCACCTACAGTTTTAAATAAAATACAAATACATAGTAATTTTTTCAGATTAATATGAAACTGATGTACTTATCATGATTAAAACTGTGTGAAACAAAAGACAGTTTTATGCTATTCAAAAGCATTATTCAAAATTACAAAATTAGTGTAGGTATTTTTTGACATCATCAAATTCATTTTGTTAAAAAAAATTAAATGATTGTCTAGGTTTTGTTATGTGATGTTGTCAAATTAAACCTAAAAATAAAAATTTAATTTTTTTGCAACCACATTTAACTTTTTAGCAATGAGTGGTACATAGTTGAAAATTTAAAACAATGTTCTTTTTAAAGCAAGTTGATAGTTCCACAAAACCAAATTGTTACAACTAAAATCTGACTAGTCTGTTATATATAAAAAGTTTCTTCAAAGATGCAAATTGAAGAAATTTTAAGTAATAAAAATATTACAGCAGGTTTTCGAAATTACAGCTATTTAGTTTTTTTAAAATATCTCAAAAACCTAAACAGCTAGAATCAGTCCACGAGTGCTATTAAATTACTAAAAAAATTTCCTGAAATTTTTCTCATTTAACTGTTTTTCTATCTCTTATGGTTTTTGAGATTTCAATACATTCTCCACCAATTTGGTGCACACCATATAATATTTGGATACAAGAAAGCTATTGACGAGCTATTTCGATAAAATGTAGATGAATTTTTAAGTCATTTCATAACAGTTTATAAAAGTTGGATATGTCACTACTAGCCAAAAATGAAAAAACAATTGAGTCAATCAGATACAGATAAACCTACACAAAAGAAGACAAAACTGATTCCATTAGCAGGAAAAGTTTTTTGGATACCTGTGGTAATCTTTGATGACTAATAGGGAAAGGAGGAAACAATTACAGGAGAGTAGTGTGTACCTTTACTGTATCATTGAAATAATTGTATTAAAAGAAGAAGGCCAAAATGTACGTTTCCATATATAATGTTTCAATTCATTCATCTGTGATTATAGTAGAAAAACTGTTAATATTACGCAACAATATTGCTCCCCACCATCTGTATTCTCCAAATTTCTCCCCCCTTTAAGCTATTATGTATTCCCAAATATGAAAAGCTTTCTTGCAGGGAAAACATTTACATCAAATTTCTATGCAGATAGTGTAATAAATGCTTGTTTTGCAGAATCAGATAAAAAATTTAAAAATCATGGGACCAAATGTATCGATATTAAAGAAAATTATGTAGAAAAATAAAAAGTCTTCAAATAATTTTTGCACAGACTTATCAAATGACCCCTGTAAGCATTAAAGATTTAATTTTACATAACATGCATAGTTATAAAATTTTAACTTACAGAAGTAGAATAAAATATTTACAAATAGTAAGTAAGGCAAAAATGAATTTATTTCAATTTATTTTGCAATAAATTATAAATACCTTTTTTATGCATACATGTAAACTTATTAGAACCCCAAGTAACTTTTGATTGTGAATGTGATAATCAATTAGACATCTTATTTACTTCTTTAAATGGCATTTAACATACTTTCTGTTCCTTCAGAAATTTTTTTAGATAGTACTCATATTGAAATGTTGAAAAAAATTAACATTAGTCATTTTTATTCACTTTACTGTTCCCATAGTTTTAAATTAATTTCTAAATTAAAAATTTGTTTTAATTACTAACAATTTTCTGTTTATTTTTTGCATATAATTTGTAAATTGTAAACTTTGGTATAGAAATGATATGATTGTTTCAGAATTTCTTTAAACAAATATTTATATATTTTTACTGTTAAACTAAATAGTTTAGAATATATTTTTGACACTCTCACACACAATTTTTAAAAGTAAATTGATTAATTTTAAACATATAGTATAGCTCTGGTATAATGAACCTGGAAATTACAAGCAATTTGTTTGTTATGAGCTATCATTCATTGTATCAAAACCATTGAAAATGCATGTTAACACATTTATATAAGCTACAAATTAAAACTGAATACAGTTTTATATCACATGCAAATAATTTCTCTTTGGTACACTTTACATTGCATCAGTGAGCCGAGAAGTAAGCTTGTCGCTTATGTAAATGCGTAGGAGTGAAGCATAAAGTTGAGCCGTTGAAGATGATCGAAGGCCAACTAAATTACCAAAAGTTCAGCAAAATTTTTGGAAATCTGCGCTCTCGTGCAATGTGAAGCATGCCAAAGTGAAACTTTTCACAAAGGATTTTACTTTTACAATTATGTTATTGCTTCTCTTTGCCATGCAGCACTGCAGATACGAACGGATATAGATTCAAATACATGAAATATATCCCATGCAACGTTTTTCTCTACACTTTGAGGTGTCGTACCACAATTAAGTAAGTGACAAGCTTTACAAAAGTTTTACTGAACTTTTGACAATTTTGATGATCTTCGAACACCTCTGGCAGATCTTGGAGGGGTAAATTATATGTATCGCATTTAAAGATAACTTTATGTAAGCATAAAATCACGCATAAATTGGCATGCATTTAAAAATAGCAGTGCGCTGCACAGTATTTCACAAATGAGCAATAAGCTTTATATGTTTGATGAAATTCTTGATGCATATTTAAATTCTTTGTTGTCTAATTCTCAAAATTAGTTAGTCTTTTCAACTTAAGTTCGTTATAAAAGAAAGTAAAATCTAATTTACAATAATTAAAGTGTTCATTATTTTCAACCATTCATTATAAATGTGTTCGTTAAAAGCAATTGTAAAATATGTGTTTATAAATGTAAATCAGTTTGGGACTTGAGATTTTGTTCGTCATAGGCACTCATTCGTTACATCACAGGTTCGCTATAACAGAGTTATACTCTTTTTGTTTGATTAAATAGTAGAAAAAATTTTTTATATTAAAATTTTCATTTATTGATGTTTTGTTTTGTTATACAATTTTGCATGCCACTTCATTCTTTTTAATAATACATATGTTGATCCCTATGATGCCCTTGAATCTTTTACAATAAAGTTGTTCCAGTGATGCTCTAGCATTTCAACAACCTCATAGAAAAACTACCGTCTGACTTTTGTAAGCCATTGATTTACAACATATATCACTTCGTTATTACTCAAATACCTCTTTCCATGCAAATGTTTTTTCATATTTGGGAAGAGTCTATGATTGCTAGAGACCAAATTTTAAAGAATAAGGTAGCTGTTCTACCAACTGAATCACATCCAACGAATTGCACCCATTACAACATAAGAAGTCAATTAAAATGATTTTTAAAGCATACCCAAAAACTGAAAGTATGATTTTCTGGCTGATGGAACCATTTTGAATTTGCACCAGAGAGGAAAATTACGCTGTTTCCATTATTTACTTACACTTTTGTTTAAGGACTCCACCAATGGAGTCTTCCATAGTGATGTATATCTCAAGACACTTTTGTTTATCCTGATAATATGAATTTAAAAGATGTTTACAAATAGAGCTTGATTTTATTTCTGATGATTAGTACCCATCTTATGCTCTATTTTTTTGTATCAAGTTAATCGTAGGTTTGTTGTGAACTGTATGTCCATATAAAGAAGTCTGTGTTCTCGACAATTAGCCTGATGTGTACTTGATGAGTTCTATTTTCATCCATTGTTACATGACAGGTGAACCTCCAACATGTTAGTTTTTGCAAGAAGTTCTTCCATACTTAAAGCCATGGTATGAGCATTCCACTGCATTATGAGATACAGCCAACTTCTCCATAGTTATTATCATGTCTTGATGAATTTCAGTAGAGGTCATCTGTTTGTGTTTGTAAATATTTTATTACTAGTCTCTGCTCAATAAATTCTATTTCTTATAAATTACATGGTAATATGTAGTGCCACATTAATACTATTTTGTACACCTAACCTATAAAGTTCTCCTAAAATTCTGAACTGTCAGACTGTGCATTGGGATCAGCCCTTATATCTTAAACATTTTGTAATACAGTTTAAGAAAAAAAATTAAAATATGCAATCTCTATATAATATCAAATTAAAGAAAATTAGTTAATTCAGTAATTAATTTTAACAAATTTTATTTTAGTGTAAAACCCTTTCAACAACCACCTTATCCTGGGAAACCAGCAACAGCTGTTTCAGCAGGAGAAGTCGGACCACTTCAAGCACCACCACCTCCTCCATGGGAAGGAAGAGCAATTGCAACACATAAACTTAGACTTGTAGAATTCTCTGCCTTTATGGAACAACATAGAGATACGGATAATACTGTAAGATAACTTTTAAGTTTCTACAATTTGTTATTAATGAAATATAATTTTTAGTATCATAAACACTTATTTGTTCACATAGGAGGAACTGCGACATATTCAGATCCCTTATTAGAGGTAATATATTTGATTTCTTTTCTAAATCTAACTTATTAATATCCTTATTTAATGTTTGTGAAGTTAGAGAAAAGCACTAGATTTATTTTAAAAATATCTCACATAAGTATAAAGACCATTAATTAACTTTTTATTTTTAGGCTGTTGACGTAAGGCAAATATATGACAAATTTCCTGAAAAGAAAGGCGGTTTAAAAGAATTATATGACAAAGGGCCTCAAACTGCCTTTTTCTTAGTCAAATTTTGGGCAGACCTTAATACAAATATTCAAGACGAAGCGGGTGCATTTTATGGTGTCACCAGCCAGTAAGTTAGATTTATTTGCTAATTAAAACGAAACTATTTAGAAACTTTTAGATACGAAAGTAATGAAAATATGACTATTACCTGCTCTACAAAAGTGTGTTCATTCGGAAAACAGGTTGTGGAAAAAGTTGAAACAGAATATGCACGTTACGAAAATGGAAGATTTATATACCGAATTCATCGTAGCCCGATGTGCGAATATATGATAAATTTTATTCATAAACTTAAACACCTTCCCGAAAAATATATGATGAATAGTGTATTAGAAAATTTTACTATATTACAGGTAAAGAAACAAAGATATTTATTAATAGTTTTAACTTTCTATTAAATTATATTTTAAAGATTTTTAAATATTGGTGATATTCCAATAAATCCAATTGTTTCGAATAGCTACTGGGTGTCCAAAAATGGTTGATGACATTGATGTTATTGCTGAATAATATAAGGACAAGTTTATAAATACTGGTTTTCCAAAAATCCTATTGTAATAGGTGAAAGTATTACAGATTATACTGTTTAATACACAATGGAATTTTTGAAATCTTTTTCGTGTAATGTCAACAGCATGCACTTGAATATGCTTCCTCAAATCAACTTTCAGCAGGATATGGCACAATCACATTTTACTGTGGATTAGATGCTGGACATTACTCTGTTGGTCTTCTTTTAGATCATACCAAAATAATAGTTCACAATGGTAACATTTAGAATTGTATTTATCTGAAGGAATAAAGTCACTGTAGTAATTGAAAGCACACACATCCTTTGATTTACATGATTAATTCAATCCCAAAAATAGTCTTGTGTTGCATATATTTTTCAATTATTATAGTGTGTATCAATTCTTATCACCAGTAGTAGTGCAATCGTAACATTTGTTTGGATTTCCAGTCATACTGTTATATTGAGAAATAATAATAGTGAATACAACAGCAATACAATTATGAAAATATGGTTAATAAACTCATCAAAGTAACCAAAATTGAATCTATAAATTCAATAATGAAATGGCAGCACCAGTTACATTAATAGATGTGAGCAAGTAGATCTAACATGTATACAGGGTGTTCCAAAAAACTAATAATATGAAAACTATAGATACTCTAAGAACCATCAAACAAAAATAATGTTTCATAAAATCTCATTATAAATTTTGAAGATTTAAATAATATAATTTAACCTAAATACTATCCTGTCTACTAAACACATGAAATTATGAATTGAGCAGTCATATACATTTACTACTGTAATTTAATGTTTATAGTAAAATGTGGTTTATTTAAATATATATATATAAATATATGCTTGTAGTAATTAACCTAGAAAGGTTCCTTGACTTTGTTCTTTAACTATAATTTTAAGATTATTAATTATTCCAGTGTTTCATAAAATAAAGTTAAAAATATCGCAGTAACAAAATCGTTTAAAATTATATCTAGATTGATTACTCATTGTAAATAATCTTCATTCTCAATAAAATTAGTATTTACATATTCATGTATTTCCATAAATGATTCTAAATCATTTTTTATTAAATGTTATAAATATTGCTACAATACTTTCTTTTTCAAAAAATTTTGTGCAAGGTGGTATATGAAATTTATAGTTCATAACGCAATCTGTAACCAAGTGCAAAAGTCCTAACATCTGCATAATGCAATGGTATTCAAAATACACCAGGTAAAAACACCTTAAAATCATGTAAATGTATATTCTAAATTAAATATTTTAATATGATACACTATATTCTTTGTCATAACACCCAAATTATACAGATTATTGTAGTTTTGTGCTAAATTTCATATATTTTTGAAAAATATTTCATAAAAATTTTATTCTACAGTTCATTTTGACTTGTCTATTTGTTTGGGACACCCTGTATGCATATACTAGAACAGACACCTCCATGTGTAGTAATAATTAAGTTAAGCAGCTAATAGACAAATGTACAAAATTTTAATTATCCAATAATTCTTAGGCACAAATGAATGACAAAGAGTCTATTACAATATTGAAATACTTATACAGAATTCAGTTAATAAAACACATCAAAGTTGTGAAGACTATGGGGATAATGGTTATGATTAGAGCAGTTGAACCATCTTTGAGTTAAATAAAGCAGAAATATTTTATAACAGACTTTTGTAAAGTTTATTACTACATAAACTAAGAGCAAACCCTAATATTCATTTTTGGGCACCCCATATTGTATTTTGAAACAAAATTTTACAGCTTTTGACTTATTTTGTAATTGGAAGAATTTTGATATTGATTGGAATGTTTATAATATTAAGTGTGTAATAATTAATCCTAATTGTGTAAATTATTATTAATTTTTGGGTGAAACCATTGCTATGGTCGAAAAAAATGCTGTTTTCTTGAATTTTTTTGTGGAAACTGTTAGATAACATGAAATTTTTGATTTGTGTAATACAATATGTTGTAAACAAAAAATCATGAACTAATATCAATATTTGTTTACATTTGTAAAAAGATCATGTGTGCATGGATGCTTGTGGCTGCTTCTGAATGGGATCTCTATATTTAAAATATATAACTATGGTTTCAGATAAGCATAGACATTTTTCAATATAGTAATTTTTAAATAAATTTTAAATAAAAATTTAGCAAAAAAAGGTTCCTTTTTAATTGTTTTTCAAAAACTAATTATCCCATTAACAAAGGTCTAAAATTGTTATAAACGTTGTACCGAAACTCCAAGTCATTTTGAGAGGTAAGCGAACACTTAGTTATAAAAATATAGTTTTGAAAAAAATGTGTTTAAAATGATTTAACTATCTAAAGTGCATCCAATCCACACCTTTGAAATGCCTTTTACTTCAGTCAATCTAAACTTGTGCAGCAGCAGAGATTTGTCACTTGAATTCTTATGATAGAATGGTGCAAATTGTGTAATAATTTCATCCACAGAATTCTGATTTCTGTAGATGGCTAATTTATAAAAAAATACACAGTTTATCAATTAACTCTGCCTTCCTGGTTTTTATTTGCTTTTGTAATGACAGTTCCCCTTTCTTTTTGTATGTGGTTAATGCATTTGTATATTGTAACTACATATGTTACCGAATCAGCGACTGTTTTCTAGGTTTTACTGTCTATTACTAATACTATTTGTATATCTTACACCATGAAGATCTTTGGTTCTTAAGAACATCAACTTTTATTTTTCTAGGCGAGTCTTGATGATTTGATGCATGTATCTTCATGATATTTTAACTACTCCTCCACTGTTCTCCCCAAAAAAACAGACTTTACAAAAGGAAGACTGCCACTATATCAATAACTTTTTTGTATAAAATATGATCAAAATTGATACGCCATATAATGAAGTGAACATCTTTTTTTTGTAGTTTTCATCTTCAGATACTCTTAAACATTTAATACTTTTGCAGTCTTCAGTTTTGCTTTTTGTGCAGTGACCTTTAATGATACGTCAGATTATTTTTGCAGTGGTGTCAATTTGTTTCATGACAGGTCATAGGCAAACTGAAAGATAGGTACAGGGCAAATCTGTAAAACTTTTCAGTTTCACTGAGACCCATTTCTAATAACTACTTTGAAAATATAAATTTTCTGTTTTTTTCATGAGTTAGAAATCAGAGGACACAAACCAATGTATTTGGATTTATGCTTTTTACATTTTAAAATTACCTTGAATCTGAGGTCATGTTAACCTGTTTTTTGAAATTTGACTTCACAATCACATTTTGCATTAAAGAAAGCTAGTTTACACAAACAAAAAATTTAATATTATACACAATACTGTTGGATTAATATCAACATCCATAGTAACAGACTTTAATCTTTTAACTGATAGCTTTATCTATCGGTAGTGTTTCAGAAGGCATTTGATTTTTCTACCATTTTAAGTTGGT
This sequence comes from Phrixothrix hirtus, assembly GCA_024586415.1. Lineage (NCBI taxonomy): Eukaryota > Metazoa > Arthropoda > Insecta > Coleoptera > Phengodidae > Phrixothrix > Phrixothrix hirtus. The sequence continues at coordinate 5,865 of JAHWXV010223556.1, read as the reverse complement.
ATAGAGTAGATTGTTCTTGTCTTTCTGATCCATTACAATTTTTAACTTAAAAGTATGAATAAATTTCTTTAACCGCCCATAAAGAAGGTGAAAACCTAATTATACTCACTTTACATCTGACACTTGCTGTGATGTTACTCAAGACATTAAACTGCTATCATTATGTCAAATCTGCAACAGTACATGCCTCAAAGGTTGTCCAAAGATTAACTCTTAACAGACAGCTCGAAAATTCCTAATATATTTCGTTTTATGAAATTCTATTTTACAGGATTCAGAAATATATGTAAATTGTTCTGTGAAATTTTCACATTTGATGAATTTTTACTTTGATTATCAACTTCATTTAAAATATGTACACAGAGTGATTTTAAAATGGACCAACATACTTTAACACGTTATTATTACATAAAATTGAACATTTTTGGAAATGTAGGGATTAATTAATATTCTAAAAATGATAAAAATTCATTTCTTAAATAAGTTTTATTCAATATTTTATATACTTAAGAAAAATTATATTACGTAAATGTTTACAAAAATTGTTCAAAGTAGTGATCATTATGTTGCAAACATATCATAACTTTAACGTAAAAAAGTATCAAGAAAGTTAATTAAATACCCGCACATGCCTATGATAAGAATGACAACCAAATAACAATCATCACAATATAACCCCACTTTCAACACTTACAATTGGAAAAATGGCAGTAAACGATGATTATTATGCCTTCTGATTGGTTTTCCGTAAACCTGGTAACATACAAATTTAAAAGTTGAAATCTTACCGAAATTTTTACTGAGCTTATGGTTTACCGATTTCACTATAAATGCTGTCAACGCAAAGCCCATGTTCAATACATATGGGTACCAATACCATTACCGCTGACGTTACCTTAACAACGTTTGATAAAACACACAAAATCCTGATAATTTAACATTACATACATTACGACATCATAAATGAAATTAATATTCCCAATTTATAACAATTTTGCATTTTAAAATGACATAACAATTGCATCATGTTTTGATCATTTGATCACAAACAATTTTTCTAGTATTTTTTAACAGCGTTGTTTTGAAAGTGGCAAGGAATTTTTTAAAAAGAATTTTTTTTCTTGATTTAGAACTACTTCTGTGTGATGATCCAAGTTTGTCGGTGTACTTTAAAATTACCTTGTATGTATATTCAAAAATAAGAGTCATACAATTTGTAAAATCTTTTGTGACTTGTAATAATTATAAATTTGGTCATCGTGATAACCAGTTAGGCTGGGCACTGAGCATCTCCAGGTTATGTATGACTGGGTACTAACTATATTTCATTACAGTTGCTATAATTTCATTGCAAATTTAAACAATATTTAAGGAACATACTTTTAAGATACCAAGCACTACAAAAATATGCCTCACAGTGGTTTTCTTCTTTAAGACAATAAATATATAAAAAGCCGTTTAATTGTTTGTCTACAAGCACCCTAACTAGTAGGCTTTTTGTTTCTTAAAGTCAATGCTAAGTTGATCTTTTTCGATGAGCTATCAAGAACTTTCACTTTTCCGCTCTACAGCAGCAAAGTAAAAATTTCACATGCTAGCAATATTAAAACTTGGTTTCCATGATAACTTAGTTATGTAATTATTGAAAAATTTTATCTAATTACATATTTTGATAATTATTAAATGGTTATTAAATTTCTAATTCATATGACATACCGACTGGGTTGAAATTACTATCAGTACCTTTAACATATATCTCCTTAATAAGTAATTTTTTAATTTTGAAATAATTGTAAAATAAAGTTTAACATATTTTTTGTGGATTTTAGAAAAAATCTGAAACAAGATAACATCATATGTTGTTAAACTTCAGCAAAAAATGGCAGCCATTAGAAAGCATCAATTTAAAAATTATGTTGATATTTAAATAGATATATATATATTTTAAAACTATTGTAGAAAAATGTTGTGTGAAATTTAGGTGCAAAGTGTCATTGTCACTCTTTTAATCAACAATGAGAAACTTTTGCACTTTTAATATACGAATAGCTATTGTTCATCATTAAAATATAACATATCATTTTAAAAGATATAAATCATTTAATTAGTTTTATATTACATTTATATCCAGAAAATAAAAATATAAATATAAAATACTTTTTATTATAAAAATATAATCATAGATTAGAAATCTAAATAAGTATGGTATTTGCTAAAATAAACAGTACCAAAATTTAGAGTGCTATTGAATTGTTCGTGCAACATGAATTTGTTATGTTTTGCTTATTTGTTATTAGTTGTCTGTTTAACATTGTGCTGGTGCTAAAATCATTTTGAAAATCATTCTCACAATGGATTAAAAATGCATGAGATAATGACTCACATTAGTCTCGAAAAATATTGACAGAAGTTTAACAAAGCGACCTCTAATAAAACTATAATGTTAGCAATTGTTAAGAAATTTTGTAGCACTGGAGTGTATTATATCAGCACAATGGCTCTTCAGGTCATTGAAAAACAGTTTTTATAAAGGATAATCAAGGACATGTTTTTGACCAGATCACATAGTCTCCGAAAAGATGCCTTCGATGAACTAGAAAATAAATAAATTATAACGATTTGAAAACTAAATACGATTTCCTTTTTTGATATTGTTTATTTTGGTGAATGCTGTACGTAAAGACTGAATAATGATTTAATTGAATCAAAACTATTATGCCTTGTTTTAGGTGGTAAGTAACAGAGACACACAAGAAACACTTCTTTGTACAGCATATGTATTTGAAGTATCGACTTCGGAGCATGGGGCGCAACATCATATCTACAGGCTTGTAAAAGATTAGCGGATTTATACAAGCCAATTTCACTTCAGTGCCTACACACTCACAATACTAGTATTATTATCGGTTACATATATTAGAAAATAGATAGGTAAATTACAAGCGGAATTGCCATTTAAAAGATGAGATTGAAGTTTTGCTCTATACTCCTTTATTTTCGTTTTTATAGGAGGTGCAAATAAAAGTAAGATGATTAATTTTATTTGCATCTCTTTGATTTTAACTTGATTTTTTATTATATTTTTTGATATTTAATTATTTTATGTGGCATCGTACTTTAGGTTAGTATTAAACGTCGTTTAAAATTATTACAAAAGATTTGTAAATCCGTTCTAGGCAAGATCCATGTAATGTTAATTTAAAATCTGCCCGTCGTATTTTCAATAAATATATTTATTTTATATTAAGACGAAACATTATGTGGCTCAATCGATAGCAATTTTATATTAGATTTATTTCTTAGAGATATCTATTGTAAGATTAAGTTTATGTGATCCTATCTTTAATGTTTTATATAGATTTTTATTAGATTTGTATATTATCCAGTATTTATCAGAGGTTTTTGCTAACGCCCCTTTATTTAGGAAAATTTATACAATATCTCCATAAATTTTTAACTTATAAAGTTGTACGTACTAAATAATTTTTGGATCATATAATGATCATTTTAAGGACTTTGCATATAAAGACCATTTTGTGGAGATATTTTTAAATTGTTTTTAGTGTTCATTTTGGCAGCCTTTGCTTATTAGGAATTTAAAAAATCAAATGTTTTCATATTTTGTGCGATTATCGCATGGTGCAATCAATGATGAATATGGAGACATTTTTATTTAGTCTAATGAAAAACATGTGGCAATGGTTTTGATCTCTTTTTGTTTTTTAAATAATTTTGTAATTTTTCCAGAAAGTGAAAATCAGGTTGTAAATTAGAATAATTATTGTACTTGTAACACTGGCACAAATTGGAAAACATATCTTCTGTGAAGATAAATTCTTCTTCTTTGTTCCATATGAGGCTGCTCCTATTTATTATATTTGGATACTTAATATGTTGAATAGTAAATAACCGAATTGACAAAAAAGTACTTTAGGATTAAGGAAATAATTTGACGAACAATAATTAAGATAAATAAATCAGATATTTATACTTTATCAAAGTGATCTATATTTTAAAGTTATCGTGTCAGTGTAAAAAGTAAAAACAAATGTATATATTTCTAATTAAATATGGCGGCTATACATATTTTTATTGTATTAACATACAAACTGCAAAATGTGTTATATAAAGTGTGCTATAATTGAGATTTTTTTATCCATATCTGGAATGCCATATCAAGATGAATCTTGAAATTTTTAATATTTTTGCTCTGTATGTGTGTACAGTATTTTAAAAACATGTTTATAATTTGTATGGAAAATACATTGATTGATATATTTACAGTTTTTATTTTTATATATCTTTCCAAATCCTACAAATCCGTTCAAGTCCAAAGGTTATTTTCTATTAATTTTCATTGTTTGCTATAACTATAGTAACTTTTCTGTTGAATGTAAACACAGTAGAACATTTATAATTGTGATACTTGGAACCTCAATTCATATGAATAATTGAAAATCGCAAAAATTATCCACTTTGGTATAAGAATACTAGAATTTAAGAGTAAAGACTAATTTATTTTTATAAAATTAAAGACAATTCTATACAATCAACCTTTGTCAATTTTATTAGTTGTTTTCCAAATCAACCTATACCATCTATTCAGATCATTAAATATACAACTGACACATTTGAAACATGCGACAGTTTTGTTTTGAATAAATAAAAGAATGTCTGTTGAATAACAGGATAATGTAGTAATTTAAGTGTGCACTTTAGTTGAAAATGACCCAACTATGAGGATTAGTGCTATTTCCAATTAATGTGAACTAAGTCATGCTCACATTTACAATATCTTAAAACAGAATAAATATCATTCCTATAAACTTTCCACCAGCCAGGAAATTTTTGATAACGATTTTTTCAGAAATATGCAATTTTGTGAAGACACGATCGGCAAAATTAATGAAAATAATGATTTTTTAACTTTAGGTTTGTTTGTGGATGAGTTGGTTATTTTATTCGCAACATAATTCCTCCATAGTGCACTGGTCTTGTGAAAATTTGCACATAAACATTTCAACTCATATACAATATCCCCAAAAAGTGAATCTTTGGGCAGGCATTTTGCAACATTCAATGATTGGACAATTTTTTATTATGTGGAATTTAAATGGCAAACGGTATTTAAATTTATTACAAGACATTGTATCAGTTATTCAATGATGATTTGATATTAATCAAGTGTGGTTCTAATAGGATCGCTGTCCAGCACATAATATTTGGGCAATAGCATTATTTAAATAAACTATTTCGTAATAGATGGATCGGCACTTGCGGTTAAATTAATTGACCAGCTTGATCAGATTTATTGCCAAATGATTTCTTCATGTGGGGAAATATTAAAAATCATATTTATGGGCATCTCCATCAGAGCCTAGCTAATTTAACCCAATTGCAAAATCAAATTCAAAACATTTGTAAATTAATCCCACTGGATATGTTTTAGTGAGTAAGCATAGAATTTTGAATCACTTGGGCTATTGTTCAGCACAAGGCAAATTGTTTGAACATCTATTATAAATGTTAAAACATATACCAAGCACTGCAGTGTGAGATTCAATTTTGTGTTTTTAATTATAAGTGAAATTCAACACCAAACAATACAACTTCGATAATACATTTTCCTAAGTATACATGTTTATTTATCAATACTATTTATCTGTGATTAAGAAGGAAGTCTCTGGTATACAGAATGCTCTCTTTTTATGAAGACTTATTATCTAAACCAAGAGAAATTAAATTTATGAAAATTAATGAACTTTATATCAGGTTGGCAAATAAGTTCGTTCGGTTTTTTTGACTGGTATAAAATACAATTTATTTAATATACAAAATATATACTAATCAATAATGTATTGGCCA
>JAHWXV010223523.1:0-12293 GCA_024586415.1 Phrixothrix hirtus | reverse complement strand
GCGTGAGAAGTGCATGTGAGGACTTGAGTTGTATAAATATAGGCAGCGAAGATGTAAAAGTGTTGATGTATGCAGATGATGCAGTACTAGTAGCTAAAAGTATGAGTTAAATGTTGTATAAATTTGTAGAAGTGAGTGAAAGAATGAATTTGAAAATCAACAGTGGCAAAACAATAGGAAAGGTGAAAAGGAAATACGTCAGTTGATGTTGGGTAGCGAGGTAATTAAGCAGTTTGCTTGGCATAATGTTTGCGAATGATGGGGGAATTGATAGTGAAATTGAAAACAGAATGAATGCAGGCAGGAGAATAAGTGGCAGCATATAGTCAGTAACCAAGAGTGAACAGTTAAGTATGGAAGCAAAGAAGGCTGTTTACAATAATGTATTTGTTCCAACTGTTTTATATGGCAGTCAGACTTGGGTATGTCAGAAGAAGCGTATGAGTAAAATAAACGCCATAAGTATGAGGTACCTATGAGCTGCATGTGGTAAAACGGGACGTGACAGAGTAAGGAATGAAACGGTGACGGAGACACTGCCTGAACTGTACGAAAGAAGTGCGTTAAGATGGTTTGGACATGTGGATCGAATAAGTAATGAACTCTTAACAAAGAGAATATATCAGGCAGGTATGAATAGAAAACTAAGAGGTGGCTGAATATGATTGAAGAAATTGTAAAAGGAAAGAGCGCAAAGAATAGGAGAACTTGCCAAAAACGTTGTATGAATTTAATGGAAGCAAAAGAAGTGTGTAAGGATAGAAAGGAATGGAGAAAAGTAGGAAATGGGTGATAGTAGAGATAGTAGGACGGATGGTAATAGTAGGATGGTGTGGATACTATATAGTGCTGGGAGTTGTGGTGAAAGGTGGCGGTAGTGAGAGGGAGTTGGTGCATGGCTGCAGGCAGTGGTTGAGAAGGTGGAGGCTTGATACTGGGTTTTGCCTACCCCGCTAAAGGAATGGCATGATGGTAGCAGTAGTAGGAATAAAATAACTTTAGTTTTCTAATATATTGATGAAGCAGTTATTTACATACAGCCAGTATTATTATTAACTTGTGTTAAATATAGGAATATTTATTCATAATGTGCTAGTGAAGGAAATTTTTGACATCATAAAGATTTAAATCACTTTAAGGGACTTTAAAATATGAATTTTTAACAGAGTGTCAGTTAGTTGGAACGCTAGAGTGGAAAGCAGACATTTCTTTGTTAATAGTTTGCGAAACCCGAGTCTCGTGTCGTACTGGCTCGGCTACGTTAATAAATTATATTATATATCGATATTCTCTATTTTATGTGTGTATGTATGCGTTTTTTGTGTTTTACCTAGATCTTGAGGAATTAACGGGCTTTATTAGCAGTGTTACTAATTGTTGCGTTTGAAACTTGATTTGTTTAGATGCATAATACATGTACGTTAGTTGTCCCTAGTGGATAGGAAGCTTTTAGCACAAATTGTAACATTTTTGTAAAAAGCGAGAAAGGCATTTTTTAAACAAATATTTTCTCTAAAATTTCTATTAGTTAAATTGATTTTTAGGGCGATTTATTGTTTTCACGGCGTCAGGTGATATTTTGTAACCTAAAACCTGTAAGCAGGTATTTTTGGCGCATAATTTTACAGTTATTTTAAACTTCTTAATTTTTATAACACCTGCCACCTGCCTTAATGTAATATACCAGGTAACGTCTGGCAACGCTGTACTCCATAAGAATCCTACTCAGTATGATTTCGGTTATCTATAGCTGCATTATTTAATTTTTTTTCATCAAAGTTTTATTAAACAAATATTCAATCAGTAAGTAAATGTGAAAACCTGTTCTTATTTACCTCGTTTTATGATATGTTATAAGAAACTTAGTTTTAAATATTTCTTTTTAATATGAATAAATTATTATACTTTTTTGAGGTAAAACGTTTCTCATTTAATTTATTCTTGTTAGCCAGTTTTTACTCTTTATAGTAAAAACATTTTTTGCGCCGGCTTGTATATAATTTTTTTAATTATATGTTATATTATTTACTGTAGTACCAAAATTAATGAGCACTCTCATTTCTAACCTAATTGTTATTTCATTTATACGACAAATTCATTTTTTCATGTTGGCAACACTAATAGCAGATTTTATATGTAGGTTCAATTGATTGTTTATTATTACATTTAAGACTAAACAAATTAGTTGCGCTGTAATTGTGTTATGCTAATAATTGCATGAGACCTTTACCTAATAAAATTAAAACATTTGCTTACTTACTGCACAAGGAGATTAGTGTTGATAACTAAAGGTCGCGTTCAACGGATTAGCACGAAATTAATTGTTTTTGAACGCAAAAGGCGCCTGAAAACCACCAACAACGAAGATTCAAAAACAATTTTATGTGCAATATATACACATATACTGATTTAACCTATTCCCAAAAAACTAGCATGATTAATGTCCAAAGTTTAATAAACTTTGATTAATGCTCTTTATTATAACAGGTTAATTTATCAAATGAATGACGTCACCGAACATACATATTCAAACATTGATTTGTTTATATGGATTTTTTTTATTATTGTTTTAAAAATCTGTTGTTTGCTAAATAAAAATATTGGCAAATATTCAACGTGTTACATAAAAATAATAATTTGACTTTGGACTTTTGAAAAATGGAAACGTGTACGGCATGATTTCCGCATGTTTGCAGTTATCAGCCAGAATAAATGTTACTTTGAATCGACCTTATTTTGAGCAGAATCAAATGTACACAAAGATAACGCTTATATTTAAAATGTTACAAATACACCTATACCGAACAAAAATATTGTGACGGAATTATACATTTGTAATTTCTATTATTAGCAAAGTCTATGTTTATATTTTCTCAGCAAGTTAAGTAATTACAGGGTTAAGGTGTAAATTTCAAGTACTCATAACATTTTTGTATATCTCAACATTGCAAAATATTTGTTTATCTCGGATATACATATGTGTGTATTATCTACATAGGAAGAAACAAACAATTGTTACATTGTAATTATTCAGTGCTATTCTAACAATAAAGTATATTCCTATACAATTGTAAATGCCAGTGGTGGATTAAAAATCTATAGAAATTGCAGTTTATGTTCTGCTATTTAATAATCTTAGTACACAACATAGCTATATTCGTCTTGGTTCCAAGAATAAGTTTTCTAAACTTTAGTAGCATTAATCCTTATTTGTGTCATTCTAGAATTAGAACACAATTCTAGAAGTTTTGATTTAGTAAACAGATAATTGTGGAATTTTTGTTTGTTCATAATAACCTATCGATTTAAATATTTAAACTCCAAATTATATCAGACATTAACTTGAGTTAAATAACAACAGTTAAGGAATTTCTTAATTCATCACTATTTTGAGTATAGCGCTTATATAGTTGGCAGAAATTGTTAATTAGATGACACCAAATATTTCCCAAGTAGCACTTTAAGCAATTATAAGGGACATTGGAGTTATATTTATTAGAAGGGGAAAAATAATTACAAGTTGCAGCGACACGTAACTCTCTAGTTAGAGAAACGTAATTGCAACGGTGATAAACAAGTAATATACGTAAATGCTATCCCCCATTTTAGTGACATAACCGTTATAGAAATGTTTTAGGACGGTTGAAATGGATAGTAACCAAACACGTAACCAAATACGTATCAATAACGAAAAGTGCTGTTTGCGACCGTATCTACATTGTGTTATGTACAAAATGTCGGTATAATATCCTTGACTTTACCTATCCCTGCTCCCTATTCTTGGTCGAACAAGCCTCAGTTGCCCCTAAAGCAGGCCGCCCTGTATAGGGGGATTTAAATAACACCGTTGTTCCTTCCTTATCCAGCGCCACGTAAGATCTTTCAGCAACCGGATCGGCCGCTCGTGTTGCAATAAAACAAAATTTTTCGCAGCTTAACTCAGTGAAATCAACTCGGCTTTGTTACGCTAGTCTTGATTCTCGACCGTGCTACTCATTTAGTACCTAAAGGAAGAGAAAAATTGTATTCCTAAAAAAGAAAAGGGCGCCAGTCGAATGTATCTTCCTATCTCGTACGTACACCCCAAATGACAAAATCTATGTCGGCTTCCAGGTCCCTGTGCTAACCTGTTCTAAGTGAAAGAAAGGTTCTCGGAACAAAAAACAAAAATAAACATTTATTACCTTCAGTAAATGTTGGCAATAAATACAAAAAGAACAACAATGTTACCTATACGCTACGTATAAATTTTTATCTCTTTCGGGATGCCAAAATGACAAACTAGGTTCAATGAAATTTTGCCTTAACGGGATCTAGGCCACCTGATATTTTATAGAGATAACAATTTATGTTACAACAACATTCCCAAAAATAATGTACATTTGAATAGAGCGAGAACAAATTATTTTAAATCACAAGCTTTATTTATTTTAAATTGTTTTGAATTACTAAAAAAGAGGTATTTTAATTAAATATAAAGAAAAACATTATTTAGATTTTATCTTACAGTAAATCTTCGAAGTTGTTTCATTACGAGGTTCAATATATGAACTTTGAATTGAATGGATCTTCCATTCCAATAGTTAATTTTTAAAAATACGATATTTTTAAAGCAAGGACATCGACGTGTAAAATAATTTCTTAGGGAGTACAAAAACCATAGGTTAAGTTCTTATCATCCTAGCAAAGTAACTAATAAACACCTTAATTCCATAAGCAAGAGTGAAAGGATAGACCATCTGCTCCTGATTTTGATTAAATGTGGACTTTTGTTAAACTGAAGACAGTCAAACTATTTCAATTCAGCGAAATTATCATGAACTATGTCGCCAAAACTAATTACTTGCTTAATTAGGTTTCCATCACGTCGGACGATGATAAACTGCCTTTTTCTTTAGTTGCTAAAGACAACCATAGTTAGTGGGTCCCATCGGAGTTGCTATCGACAATGAGAGGAAATTAACTACTATCTGATTTAATTCAAAATCAAACTTACCCGTTGTGATAAACAATCACACACGGTGAAGCAACAAAAGAAATAAAACTAACAACAATTAATGTATTATAATTGTTGTAATTTTAAAGAAACTATGTGCGGAGCAAACACCACTGCCTAATCGAATAGTAATCTTACAATGACTCGCGCATATCTAACGAAATTGCGTCAAATTTACCTAATATTCAAAGAACAGGGGCGTGCTCCGCCACAATTTTACAATTACAATTTTAATTTTTAAACAAATTTGAAGATTCTACAACCAAAGACCTGATAATTAAGAAGTGTAATTTAAATAATTTAATTTGACGTATTATAATTCACCGAAAACATCGAGAATTAAGAAAATACCATTCCACCAGACTTAGAAGATTAGGCTACGTCAAGTTTCATAGAACTTCCAAGCTAAGGTGGCAAGTCGCAGGTTACATACCTTTTGAAATAAATACAGCGCTTCATACAGGAGTGCAACGTTCCATTAATATGCGACTCGATGATCGAATCTGCACTTTTATATAGATTTCATTGACTTACCGTGGGCCGCCCTGAGATAGGCGGTGTGGTGGTTATCGCTGCGACTAGTATTCTCAAGTTCTGAGGTTTAATCTTTCGAGAAAATCCCGAAAAACCAAAAAATAACAAGTGTAAAGTAGTACTTTCTGTCATTAGATTTTAACTAAATTCTTCAAGTCTCATGTGTAGATCATAAAAAACTTAAATATAGAATTTCAAAAACATCCTTTCAGTTGATTTAGAGAAAATCCCGAAAACCCAAAAAATAACAAGTGTAAAGTAGTACTTTGTCATTAGATTTTAACTAAATTGTTCACCTCCCATGTGCATGCACTTTTTATATAGATTTCATTGACTTACCGTGTGCCGCCCTGAGATAGGCGGTATAGTGGTTATCGCTACGACTAGTATTCCCGAGTTCTGAGGTTTAATATTAAATCTTACATATAGAATTTTAAAAAAATCGTTACAGCTGATTTCCAGAAAATCCCTAAAAACCAAAAAATGACAAGAGTAAAGTGGCACTTCCGGTCATTAGATTTTAACTAAATGCTTCACGTCTAATGTACAGAAGATAAAAAACTAACATATAGGATTTTAAAAAAATCGTTACCGTTGATTTCGAGAAAATCCCAAAAAACCAATTAAATGACAAGAGTAAAGTGGTACTTCCCGTCATTAGATTTTAACTAAATTGCTAACCTCTCATGTGCAAAAGATAAAAAACTTAAATATAGAATTTAAAAATAATCGTTGAAGTTGATTTCGAGAGAATCCTGAAAACCCAAAAAATAAAACGAGTAAAGAAGTACTTTTGATCATTAGATTTTAACTTTATTCTTCAAGCCTCGTGTGCAGAAGATAAAAAACCAAAATATAGAATTTTAAAAATATCGTTAAAGTTGATTTCGAGAAACTCCCAAAAACACAAAAAATAACTAAATTCTTCACGTCTCATATGCAGAAGATAAAAAACTTAAATATAGAATTTTAAAAAAATCGTAGTTCATTTCGACAAAATCCTGAAAAATAACAAGAGTATAGTAGTATTTTCTGTAATTAGATTTTAACTAAATTCTTCACGTCTCATATGCAGAAGATAAAAAACTTAAATATAGAATTTTTAAAAAATCGTTGCATTTGATTTCGACAAAATCCCGAAAAATAACAAGAGTATAGTAGTACTTTCTGTAATTAGATTTTAACTAAATTCTTCACGTCTTATGTGCCGGAGATAAAAATCTTAAATATAGAATTTTTAAAAAATGGTTACAGTTGATTTCGTGAAATTCCAAAAAACCAAAAAATGACAAGAGTAAAGTTGTGCTTCCGGTCATTAGATTTTAACTAAATTCACGTCTCATGTGCAAAAGATGAAAAACTAAAATATAGAATTTTAAAAAAATGGTTTCAGTTGATTTCGACGAAATCCCGAAAAACCAAAAAATGACAAGATTGAAGGGATACTTCCGGTGATTAGATTTATCTAAATTCTTCACGTCTTATGTGCAGAAGATAAAAAACTTGAATATAGAATTTATAAAAATCGTTATAGTTGATTTTGAGAAAATCCCGAAAACCCAAAATATAATAAGAGTAAGGTAGTACTTTCGGTCATTAGATTTTAACTTAATTATTCACGTCTAATATGCAGAAGATAAAAAACTTATATATAGAATTTTAAAAAATCGTTACAGTTGATTTCGAGAAAATCCCAAAAACCCAAAAAATAACAAGAGTAAAGTAGTACTTACGGTCATTAGATTTTAACTGGATTATTCATGTCTCATGTGCAGAACATAAAAAACTTAAATATAGAATTTAAAAAAAAACCGCTGCAGATGATTTCGAGAAAATCCCGAAAAACCAAAAAAATGACAAGAGTAAAGTGGCATTTCCAGTTATTGGATTCTAATAAAATTATTGCGGTTGCATGCCAAGTTGGATACAAACTTAAATATGAAATTTTGTTTTTCTGCAATTTTTCTTTTTCGAGATATGCTGTTCACGCACACACACACGCGCGCGCGCGCGCACGCACGCATCCACGCACGCGTTCACGCACGCACGTACCAACACATGCACGCACGCGCGCGCGCGCACGCACACACACACACACACACACACACACACACACACACACACATACACACACAGACAGACAGACCAATTTCTAAAAACATGAACTCGAAAACGTGTATTTCCACTAAAACGTGGATATCGAAAATTTTGGACGAAAACAATACTTTTTCTATACTATATTTCATATAGGTAAGAGAGAGTAAAAATTTGGAAACATTGACACGTGGTGTTAGAGTGTTATGTTAGAGGAAATTTCGCTTTTAAATTAAAATTTTTCAGTTAATTGCGAACATTTGATAATATTTTACATTATTTTACTGTTAAAGATATTTAAGGTTACTTTGCATTAAATAAATGTAGTATATCATATTTTAAAAGATTTATATTAATTTTGGACATTATTTCAAATTTCTAAATAAAATATTGCGTGTGTTTAAGAAATTATTTAAGAATTCTTATGAAATTTATCTTCTTTTATCCAAATAACAAATATGATTTATGATTTCCGTTAAGACTAAAATTTCATGAAATTTTTTTTCCAAGTTGTATGATTTTATGCAGTTTTTGGGAGAGTGATGATAAAATCACGAATTAAATAAGGATAAAGATTCAGTCATGCACCTAGTATTTAATTGATAACATAGACGTTTTCAAAAATGCATACCAACCACTTGTAATGAGTCCAAATTTGAGCTTTTATTATATTAATTCATAAATTAAGATAAGCGGTAAAATACTGATTCATAAATTTTAATTCGTTTATGTACGTTTGAAAATAATTTGTACTCAAAAGGAACCAATTTAAACCAACATAAGTTGTTAAATATAGGTTGGCGTTTAAGTTGGCAGCGTTAAATGTGAAACTTACTCCAAATAAGTAGTAGTGGAGAAGTGTGCCTTTATTGTTAAAATCAGTATTATTGAATGCGAGTAAATAGTGAAATCTGGGTACCGATTATCCAATAGTTAAACGAAATGTAGAAAAGTACCGATAACAAAAAGTTACCAGAAAAAAGGAATTACTTGTATACGTAAAATTCGTTATTAAATTGTCATTGTAGAATTTTTGTAAAGCCAATGAAAATTGACAAAAATCTACGAGTCAAAGTAAAATTCTGGAAGTACCCGAACTTGAAAGCGCTGACGCAGGTGTTCGAGGCATAACGGTACATCCCCAAAGAACAATCCAGAGGCGAGTCGTAAACTTAACTAGAGAGCGTGAGTTAAATAAACAGTTATTTTATGGAACATTATTTTAATTTTAATTAGCTTTTAATATGTTTTCACTCTCTGAAAACAGCCCACTTTAATTCATATTATTTTATATAGTCAGTCAAACAAAAAGGTGGGATTTTTTCAAAAATCATTTTGTATGTTGGTGATCATATCAACATCTATGTTTTGTTGTTAGAATATCGCCTTTGTTGCGGATTTTTGCATTTGTTGATATAACCATTTGCTTTTGTTTAAAATGAGTTGCCATATGAATTTTGATCATAAGTTTGAATGCTGATTCTCTTATATCAGTGTAACCTGTAAAGGGCCTAGATGAAAGATCACAAATTTTGAAAATCTGGTGACTCAATTGTTAGTCGTGGGCTTCCATCTACAACTTATATGTGAACAATTGTGAGGACAAAAATACACTCACTGGGCGTTTGCGGTTGTCAGTGTAAGAATATGCATCCTTTACATTGAATTCGAATCGTTTTTTTACAGTACTTCAGTCTTCTCCAGCCAATGTTTTTAAGTAATCAATTTTTTAATTGGTTTTTCGATTTATTTTCTAATAAAGTTATTAATAATATTTCCTTAATAAATCGATTTCTCGTTTTAATCCTTATTTAAAAATAATTGTTGTCGTTAGATTAATCTACATAGGTATAAAGATAATTGGAATCCATTAAATTAACAAATCCAGTTGCATAAAATGAACAAGTCTAGTTATATCAATAAACAATTTACATAAAATAAACACTGTATTTAAAAGCCTTGTATAATTTATTTATCGACAGGTTTTTATTTCCGATGCTGACTTTTAAATATCTTGATATACGTTTTTTTAGTGTCGGTGCATTATCACTTCGCGCAACAAATTGCTTTGTTGCGGTTTTGCTATACTTATATTAGATTGATGTTAAAAATTATGTTCTTTTCCTGGTATGCACATCCTAAAGTTGATTTGGTTCGATTGTATCATTTTAGATACGTTACAAAGTAGAATGCATTGCCATTTACCATGTTATTTCTGGCCTACATTACTGTATGCGTAATAAACATTTGATGCTTCGAACTTTAACTAGAATTTTTGTTTAGGCAAACTGCTTGTTATTTATTACATTATAAGCAAGTACGTGAAAAGTGGATTATCTAACATTCTTTTGTGCCATTGATATTTACTTGATTTAGCGAATGTATTCGAACGCTGCCACTATTGCTAAGATTAATTAAATAAATACACACTGGCGATGTGAATCATTTTTGAGAAGTCGAAGTCTGTTTTAATATCGATTATTTTTATTAAACTGGGATAATTGTTTTAAACCTTCTATTTTAATAAATTGTATGCAATTTCAGAGAAAATTGCTTAATAAAGTTTAACAAAACAGTTAAGAAATTCGATGTATGTAACACCACATTGTGAAACTAAGTTGACCATTCTGTTTCAAATATCATTAATGGCATTTCCGAGCTACTTGATTTATATCTGAGTAAATCAATCAAACATCGGCTGTGATGACTTTCAGGCAGTGGAACTTGTAAATTTGACCTAATTTCCGATATTTATCAACCTTCACAGCGGTTTAACAGTTACTAAATGTTATACATTTTTACGATTCGTATAACTGTAAAGTACGTTGCTAGAAACAAAATCTAATTTGATTATATTAGACCAGTTTACGTATTTGAAAACTTTATAACTAT
This sequence comes from Phrixothrix hirtus, assembly GCA_024586415.1. Lineage (NCBI taxonomy): Eukaryota > Metazoa > Arthropoda > Insecta > Coleoptera > Phengodidae > Phrixothrix > Phrixothrix hirtus. The sequence goes on along the minus strand of JAHWXV010223523.1, from coordinate 1,777 downwards.
TGATGGCTTAGTAGTTGCTAAGCCTCAACCCAGATTGGTTAATTTTAGTAAAGATATAACTATAGGTGGGTTCGGAAATTCATCTCTAAACACTCTCAGTGCTCCGTTGTTAAAGTTTTCATTGTGCCAAATAATTGAAAATATGGAAATGCGGTTCTGAGAGTATTCAGAACTCAATTTCTGAACGTACCATATGACATCAAAGCGAATTCTGCATTCCGGAACCCCATGTTTGAAATGTGCGATACAACTTCTGATGAAAGGCAATGCGCGTATTTGTAAAATATCAAATTTAATTTCAACTACAATTTCAGTATACGTCATGATGGACGTCGATTTTTAAAATTGCTATTTTCATAGCTTTTGTGTATGAATGTTTTTCTACACATAGGTCATACTAGGCTCGAGCCATACAGATGTTGCCTCACTGATAGCCCAATTAAGCAGATCATTTATCGAATTTAATCGCCATTCAACCTACCTTTTCGCACGTGTGTGCGGTTGATTGCCTTTATCATTTGGCACCGAACCCACTTTTCGTTCTAAAAAGGGCGGAGCCTCAGAGTCAGGCTCTCACACAGCACAGTCAGAATAATATGCATATCATATGTTGCATATATTCTTATAATATAGCAGCCACGAAAAATGTATGCTGTATAAAGTGCCCATATTATGTCCATATATCATGCATAATCCTGATACTAATGTCCATATATTTAAGAAAACATTATGTGTTATTTATGTAGTATATTTATGTTTATGTTGCATTTATACCCATATTAGGAATAGGAATTTGCAAATAACATAGTTTTTTAATAATTCACAGTATATTTACATGATATAGTTATTAAATAAAGATTTTCAAAAAACACGTGTTTCTGTACTTTATAGTTATTGACGTAAGCATCCTTTCGTGCGTAAGCATTCTGCAGCTGCCGATGATTGGTGTTTTCTAACAGAACGAGATTGTCGCAATCAGGAAGTTCATACTTTCTTAAATCTTTGGAATAGGAGTTTCTAGCTGCACCTAAAATAATGAATACAGTTTATTAATAAAGTGCAATACAGATTACTTTTAGATGTATTAGGCAAGACTGCAAAGGCTGTGGTTAAAAGACAACGTATTGATTTGAACAAACAATAATAAAAATACAATTTAAATACATGTAAATAGTTAAAATTAAACAATTTGTGCAAATATACCGTCCTGATTTAGTTAGAAATTTTCACAACCCAGTTGCCATAAAATGGATATAATATGAAAAATTTGTGAACATAATACACTTATACTTAATTAAATTGAAAACAAATTTTAATCTTTAAAATAGGCCAAACTTAAAAATGTCATTATTTTTTACTGAAAATTAAAATAATCATGCAAAAAATGCAGAGTACGAAAAATGCGGCAAGAAATTACTAAGGTTAATAATAACAAAAACTTACTGTCAGTGCCATTTCGCTTGTACAAAATCAGTTTCTCAAAACATTAAACACTTATCTAATAACTGTACTGTTACATAATTAACAATTTTTGTAATAAAATTGGTAATGTCAGTTTAAAATGAACAAAATACAATTGTAACGTCGACGCTCCAAGATGGCTACTGTGCAACAAGTTTTCTGCGGTCTATGTAGCAAGTTCCCTGTTGCCATGTCTTGATATTTAGGTGCGTGCGGATCAACAATAAATTTCACTTATTAACAATTTAATTGCATCAATCCATTAATAGCATTCCAATCCAATTGCTTACAGAACAAGAATGCATGCTATTTATAT
>JAHWXV010223501.1:0-10803 GCA_024586415.1 Phrixothrix hirtus | reverse complement strand
AAAAGAAAATACCAAAAATAAAAGATATAGAAAAGGAATCTCTTGATCTTGAAAAACTTGATAATGAGTTTGAAGAACTGAAAAAGCCTTTAGAGAAAGTTGAAGATGAATATAAATACCAAAGGAAACCTAAAACTGTATCAGAAGAAAAAGAAGAAGATAAAAGTATACCAATTGGTAAAGGAAAATTACCTAAGCCAAAAGAAGAAGAAGAAATGGTTGTCCTAAAAAAGGTTCCAAAGACAGAACCATCTGCTGAAGAAGACGTTAAAAAAGTTACAGATCAAGAAATACCAAAGGAAATAGAGAAATCTCAAATAGATGAAATACCAGTAACCGATATCCTAATTGAAAATGATCAAGATGTAGGAGATGAAGCTGAAATAAAAAAAATACCTAAAAGAATAGTTAAGAAAATAAAGAAAGTGAAGGATAAAGATGAAATACAAGAAATGACTGAACAAGAAATTAAACCAGAAAAAGATGAAGAAGTACCGCAACTGCTTGAAGCTGAAGCCATATATAAGGTAAAAGAGGTTGATGATGATCAAATGAAAATTACAGAAAAACCAAGAAAAGAACCAATGAAGGATATAAGCAAAGTTGAAGAGGAACAAAATATACCTGAAGCTAGTGAAGAGAAGGTCAAAGAAATTCCAATAGAAAAAGAACATGAAGAAACTGACATTATCAAAAAACCTAAGAAAGTTATTAAAAAAATAAGAAAAGCTGAAGATAAAGAAGATACTGATACATTGGAAGAAGTAAGTAAGCCGGAAATAAAAGAAGATACAAAACCTGAAGTTGAAGAAATTGATGAAGAAAAATTAGTTACTGCTATTGAAGAAAAAGATAGAGAATTAAAACCGAGAAAGGTTATTAAAACAAAAAAGAAGAAAGAAGATGAGTTGAAGACAATGTCTGAAACTAAAGAAAAACCAAAAGACAAACCGAAACTTATGGAAATTAAAGTTATAGAAATTCAACCTGAGAAACTTAAAATTATTGATATAAAGGAAGCTCCAGCAGAACTGGCTATTATGAAGTTGAAAAAGAAACAAATTCTACAAAAGAAAGAAGCTAAGACTACAAAATTGCCAAAGTTTTTACTAAAAAGCCGAATTACATTTGTAGAAATTCCAACTTCTATACAACCTGTTACTACAGAGCTATTTGCTACGAGAGATAGTGGTATATTATCAAGAAATGTGGAAGACGCTAAAAAAATTATTAAAAAGAAAGTTGTAAAAGTAAAAAGTGTAGAGGATGAATTAAAACACCTAGAAAAACTAGACAAACTTGATCGTGAATTTGATGATCTAAAAAAGAAAGAACTTGAAACAGTCAATATTGAATATAAATATCAAAAACCTAAATCAAAAAAAGAAATTCCAATAGAAATCAAATTCGAAAGGTGGGAAGTGATGCCCCAAAAACCTAAAATAACAACATTTAATGAAGAACCTATAAATTTAAGTGATATTAAACTAAAAAAGAAACCAATACCAGAAAAGAAAAAAGATGATAAACGAGTAAAATTGCCTAAATTTATGTTGACAAGTCGTATCAATTATATTGACTTTCCTCCATTATCTGAAGTACTAAAACAACCAGAAGTGAGTATACTAAACACCGTAAAAGGAAATGGTATATTATCCAGAAACATAGAAGAAGCAAGTAAAATTAAAAAGAAAAAAATACCTAAAATAAAAGATATTGAAAAGGATATAGAAGATCTTGAGAAACTTGATTCAGAGAGATATGACAAAAAGAAAGACTTAGAAAAGGTTGATGATTTATACAAATATGAAAGAAAACCTAAAGAAATTCCCAATGAAGAACCTAAAGTAATAGAACCATTAAAAATAAGTAAAGGCAAACTTCCCGAAAAAGATGCAGAAGAAGAACCAATTAAACTAAAGAAAACACCACAAAAGACTGTTGAAGATTCTGATCAAAATAAAGAAAAAATTATACAACCTCAAAATGATGAACCTAAAGAACCTATTAGAAAATCTGAAGATGTTAAACCATTAACTTCATTTGAGCCATATGATATAAATAGAGATGATACAGAAAAAATAATTTTGGAAAGTGCAGAAATCGATAAAGAAGAAAAGGATAAAATAACTGAAGAATTGCCCAAGGAACATCAAAAACAAAAGCCTATAGAAGATTTAATTACTGATGATCAGAATATACTAGAAACACATTTAAAGGAAGAATCAAAAGAGGTGACAGACCTAAAAGACACACAACCTGTAAGCGAAATACCAGAGTTAATTGAAAAACGGCCATATAACGAGAATGATAAACAAAATGAAGAAGTGCCAATTGAAAATGTAGAAGAAGACAAGAAAAAAATCAAAAAGCGATCTAAAATAACTAAACCGAAAGATAAAACCAATAAAGAAGAAGAAGGAGAAAAACAAGTGCCTAAAGAACCAAACGTTGAAGAAAGTGTAAACAAAGTGACTATTACATCTACACCTATACCAACACTAACTAATGATGAAGGTAAGTCAAAGTTACTACTCTAACCAAAGCAGCTATTTAACACACACACCACTACAGCTACTCTATATAAATTATACTAATAGAAATATTAATATATATTTGTTAATAGGTATTAAAGAAGTAAAAGAAGAAGTACCTATTGAAATAACAATTAAACCCAAAATAAAGCATATTGAAGATGACAAATCTGAAGAAATTACTATTAAAAAGCCAGAAATTAAACATCAAGATGAAGTCACAACTGAAGCCACAGCTGAACTATCAATTAAACCTAAACCTAAGGTAGTTGAAGATGTAGTAATTGATGAAATTACTATTAAGAAAATTGAAGTTATAAAAGCTGAAGAAGTTGAATTACCAGAGTCAAAATCAATAGAAGATAAAGGTCCTGATGAGGTTATACCTAAACAGCTAGTAACTGAACCCAAAATCGAAGAAGTTCCCGAACCTACTGCTAAGATAACACTTAAACCTAAACCTAAAATAACTGAAGACGCAATAATTGTACCTAAAGAAGAAGAAATTACCGAACCTGTTACTGAAATAATCCTTAAACCCAAGCCCAAAGCAATAGACGACAAAGGCGAAGATGAAATCACAATTAAGAAAACTATAATTGTACCTAAAGATGAACCTAAGGAAGATGAAATAACTGAACCTGTTGTTGAAATAACTCTTAAACCCAAACCCAAAGCAATAGAAGACAAAGGTGAGGATCAAATCACAATAAAGGAAACAATAATTGTGCCTAAAGATGAACCTAAGGAAAAAGAAATTACTGAACCTGTTGCTGAAATAACTCTTAAACCCAAACCCAAAACAATAGAAGACAAAGGCGAGGATGAAATAACAATTAAGAAAACAATAGTTGTACCTAAAGATGAACCTAAGCAAGAAGAAATCTCTGAACCTGTTGCTGAAATAACCCTTAAACCTAAACCCAAAATAATAGAAGACAAGGGTGATGATGAAATCACAATTAAGAAAACAATAATAATGCCTAAAGATGAACCTAAGGAAGACAAAATGACTGAACCTGTTGCTGAAATAACCCTTAAACCCAAACCTAAACCAATAGAAGAGAAAGGTGATGATGAAATCACTATTAAGAAAACAATAATTGTACCTAAAGATGAACATAAGGAAGATGAAATAACTGAACCTGTTGCTGAAATAACTCTTAAACCCAAACCCAAAATAATAGAAGATAAGGGTGATGATGAAATTACAATTAAGAAGACAATAATAGTACCTAAAGATGAATCTAAGGAAGAAGAAATTACTGAACCTGTTACTGAAATAACCCTTAAACCCAAACCCAAAGCAATCGAAGACAAAGGCGAGGATGAAATCACAATTAAGAAAACTATAATTGTACCTAAAGATGAACCTAAGCAAGAAGAGATCTCTGAACCTGTTGCTGAAATAACTCTTAAACCTAAACCCAAAACTATAGAAGACAAGGGTGATGATGAAATCACAATTAAGAAGACAATAGTAGTGCCTAAAGATGAACCTAAGGATGAAGAAATTACTGAACCCGTTGCTGAAATAACTCTTAAACCTAAACCCAAAACAAAAGATGACAAAGGTGAAGATGAAATCACAATTAAGAAAACATTAATTATGCCTAAAGATGAACCTAAGAATGAAGTAGTTACTGAACCTGTTGCTGAAATAACAATTAAACCTAAACCTAAACCTACAAAAGATGAAGACGCTAATGAAGTTACTATAAAAACGACAAAGGTTATTAAATCTAATGAAGTAGAAACTGACGAACCTAATGCAGATCTAACAATTAAGCCAAAACCCAAACCTACTAAAGATGAAGGTGCTGATGAAATTACAATAAAGAAATTAGAAATAATTAAACCCGATGAAAATGAAACTGAAGAAGTTACCATCAAAAAATCAGAACCGGTACAAGATGTAGAAGAAAGTGCAGTTATTAAAAAGAAACCATCTTCACGTAAAGGATCTGTAGAAGATCATTCAGAAGATCTTACTGTTAAAAGATTACGACCAATACGAAAAACATCAAAACCAGAAGTTGAAGAAATTGATACAGTTACATTTAAGCCTAAAACAACAAAAACTAAAGAAGACATTGAACAAGAATTTAAAATTAAATTAGATTCCTATGCAGAAGAAGAAATTTCACTTTCAGGCAAAATAAAATTGAAGCGTAGGCCTACATATGGTGAAGAAATGGCCGAAGATACTATTAAAATAATACGTGAAATTGAAGATGATACTCCAGTAGTGGAAGAAATAATTGATGAAGGTAGCGAGGCTGAAGAACTTCCTTATGATGGGGAAGAACCAGACGAAAGTTTCCATATAGCTTTACGAAAAAAACCTAAACGTAAAAAATTACAAAAGGAAATTTTAGAAGAGATAATGGTTGATATTAAAAAACCTACCAAAGAGCCTGATGAAATAGATTATGAAGAAGAATCTTTATCGTTGTCATTGAAACCTAGAAGAAAGCCTTCCTTTGATCAAGGTTATATATTAGTTTTATCATTAAAGCTTTAAAATTGCTAAATATAAAATAACGAACAACAATAATAAACAAAATTTAATTAATAATGAATATTTCATAAAAATATGCATCACAGCTTTTAACTGCTTTAATAAGTATGAATCGCAACTCAATTTCACTTATTTTATTTAATTGCAGAAGCTGCTACTTTACACATTACTCGTGAAACTGAAATTTTTGAAGATGATAGAAAGGAAGTTGAAGAAGGCCAATTAATGTTTGCTATTAGTTTTTATGCAGCAGAAGCTGACCAAGCCATGGATCTCGTAGAAGGAGAACGAGTTTATATTTTAGAAAGTGACAATCCTGACTGGTTACTTGTTAAAAAACATTTAACTGAAGAAAAAGGTTGGGTCCCTGCACATTATTTAATGGATGAAACTAACTATGCTATATATCTCCAAAAGAAATTAAATGAAAAAATTGATAAACTTCCTGTATTTGAAAGTGAGTTTAAGAGAAATTTATATATCTAAATATTATTTATATATCTAAAATATTGTAATTTTTAGAATCTAGTCCTGAAGAAACAGTAGCTCCACGTTTCATTGAAAAACTTCAACCACAGCATGCAAGAGATGGTTTTACAGTACAATTTGAATGCAAAGTGGAAGGTAATCCTAAACCCCAGATAACTTGGTTTAGACAAACAGCCATCATTAAGCCATCCCAAGACTTTCAAATGTTTTATGATGAAGATAATGTTGCTACGCTAATTATACGCGAAGTATTTCCAGAAGATGCTGGTACCTTTACATGTGTAGCTAAAAATTCTGCAGGATTTGCATCAAGCACCACAGAATTATTTGTTGAACTACCGCTTTCTGATCATGGTTCCGACACAACAATTCTTTCAAGAAAAAGCTTATCTAGAGAATCTTCTTTAGCTGATATATTAGAAGGAATTATACCAACATTTTCCAAAAAACCAATAACTCAATATGTTGATGAAGGTACTGATGTAACATTTGAATGTCGATTGGTTGCAGTACCAGAACCAGATATAACTTGGTATTGTGATAAAAAACTTTTAATCACCAAAAATAATGTTACAGTTAAAACTGATTCTGATATGCACATGTATAGCACAACTTTACACATTAAAAAGATTAAAAAATCCCAAGAAGGTATCCTTACAATAAAAGCTAAAAACAGAGAAGGCGAATCTTCTGTACAAGTAATCTTAAAAGTAAAAACTAATGAAAAAGAAGCTCCCCAAATTCTAGAACCCCTTAAAAGTTTTACTATTACAAAAGGAGAAACAGTAATATTGAGCACTCACATTATAGGTAACCCAACGCCAACAATTACGTGGTATAAGGACAATATTGAAATATCAAAAGAAAAAATTAAAAAAGAAAATAATATTTACAGTATTAATATTACGGATGCAAATATTAATGATATAGGAAAATATTCAGTAAAAGCCACCAATAATTTAGGATCTGCAGAAACATCAGCACATCTTATGGTTGAAGGTAAATATGTTTGGAAGACTATATGATCCTGATAGCAAAATTTTTAAACTAATTTATTCTTTGCATATTATAGTATCAAGTGCTTCTGCAAAACTCCTAACTCAAGAGCATAATGCAAATCTTTCGCTTACTGAAATATACACTGCTTCAGAAAATTTAACAGGTTATTACTATGTTTGTATTATATTATATAAATACAATTATGTTTATTAATGATTGCTTCTTTTTTAAATTATTTTTAGAATTAATTAATTAATTGGTACATGACTTACAGCAGCAACTGTATCCACTTCTGTTTAAAATCTAATAATTTTATAATTGTAGATTATCCAAGTCACAAACCAGAACCACCACTATTCATAGAACGATTCCATGGTTTAACTGTTACAGAAAAAGGCACAGTAAGATTATTTGCTAGAGTTATAGGCAATCCAATACCTGAAGTCTTGTGGTTAAGAAACAATGAACCTCTGAAATCAAATACAAGAACAAAACTTTCTTATGATGGTGAAAATATTGAACTTACTATAACTAATGTAGATTCTGAAATTGATTCAGGTGACTACAAATGTATTGCTAGTAATCCAGTTGGAAAAGCTTCACATGGTGCTAAAGTAGTAGTTGATGTAGAAACTGTTAAATTTACTAAGAAACTTAAGAAAAATATAAGCGTAACAGAAAAAGATACATTAATTCTAGAATGTGAAACATCACATACAGTTACAACCAAATGGTTCCACAATAACAAAGAAATCAGAGGAATGGATCGCCATGTAGTAATTCAAGAAGGCAAAATTCATAAACTTGTTATTAAAAATTCAACACTAAATGATGCTGGAAATTATAAATGTACAGTCAAAGAACAGAAAACTGAAACAACTGTCACAGTCAATGAAAGAAAACCAGAATTTATTCGAAAATTACAAGACTGTGAAGTTACTGAAAAAGAAAATGCAATTCTAGAAGTAGAAGTTTCACCAGATTCTGTTGAGGTTGTGTGGCAGAAAGATGGTCAACCAATTACTGAGGATGATGAAAAATTCAAATTTGAAACACGTGGTGGTATCAGAAGATTAATCATTCGTAATATTTCCATTCATGATGAGGGTGAATATTCTTGCTCTTTGCCTACTGATCAATGTTCTGCTGATGTTACGGTCATAGAATTACCACCAGAAATTATTATAAAAATGGTCGATCAAACCGTGACAGAAGGTGAAAAAGCAATGTTTGAAATAGAACTCACAAAAGGAGATGCACTAGTTCGATGGTTTAAAAATGGTAAAGAATTACAATTTTCTGAACATATTCAACTTTCAATTGACGGTAAACGACAAAAATTAAAAATATATAATTCAGAAATGAATGACAAAGGAGTCTATTCATGCGAGGTAATACTATATTATTTATAAATTATATAAATTATTAAATTTAAATTTATTCTTAGGTTGGTGAACAGAAGTCTTCGGCTAAATTAACAGTAAAGCGACTTCCTTTACGATTTATTAGAGAATTACCAGAAACAACAATAGCTCCACCTGACAATGATGCTGTATTTACTGTTGAACTAAATAGATCAGATGCTGAAGTAGAATGGCTCAGAAGAGGTCGAATAATTGAAGAATCTACAAAATATACAATCATATCAGATAAAGCTGTTAAAAAATTAATTATTCATAATATTAAATCTGATGATCAAGTAGAGTATTCTTGTAGGGTAGAAGAACTAATAACAACTTCAACATTGCAGTTAGAAGGTAAGAATATATTACTTATAAAAATAAAATAATTGTTGTACTCTAGAAGGATAAAATAATATACCTCCCTTATTAATAATATAAATGCTGGCCTGTCATTCAACATAAATAAGGATATTATGTGGTTATTTGCCTGACCATAGTTTTCATATAATTTAGTTCTAGTATCACTGGGTTACTTTTCAAATCTACAAAAATAAGCTCATAGTTATAACCTTTCTGAAAGTAAAAACTTTTAAGTTTTATTGCAATCACCATGCATTATTATTTACATGTATTTTGGGTTTACCTTCTATATTAAAAGCATACAAAACATTGTACCTCAAAATATCTTAAGAAAATTTCATATTACATAGCTTATCCTAATTTAAAACGTCTAAGAAAGCACCAAACGTTTCAGGAATAATTATGTAACAATCTATTCTACGCATTATAAAATACAATTAATTTTAATACAGTACCAGTCAAATTACTTACTCAGCCCCTAGCATGTTTAGAAAAAGTTTTGTATATAATAAATAACAAAGTTTATATGTAATATACTGTATTACTGTGATTTAGTTTTAAAATTTTTTTTAGATAATTTTAAAATGAAGCTAAACCACGGCATGCACATAAAAACAGTTGAGGTTGTTTAGTTAAATTGCTACAGTACTCCACATATACTTTATAAATTGCATGGTTTTGGTGCGCCCTCTATATCCTACTAGTTTTAAATTGTTATTGAAAAAAACTACCTATCAATGTCCTCTTATTCTCAATGATCAAAACTCAGCTATTCAAAAGCTAGGTTATTGTGATAAATTTAATTATCTAAAGAACTCAACAAGGATTAATTTTATCCAAATCTAAATTAAGATCTATAAAATTATCTCTTTCACCCTGCTCTGTTTTACACATAAAATTGATCATAAAGCTATTACTAACCTTATCATTTTTTTGTCTTAATCATAATTTGAAACAAATTAATCAAAACCCTCAAAAGTAATGTTTATTTAATGGCTAAATAATTGTCCTTAATATCAAAACAAAATTGTCTGATTTCAACAATTAACTGTTTTAATGTAAATTAATATGAATGTGCTTATTCATGTAAAGGTGATCTTGTTTTTATGGGTCTAACTTAATTAATATGAACATGATAACTGTGGAGTCCCCACATCTACATACCAATTACTTTTCTAAATTTACATCAAATAAATTCATGCCATCACATTTATCAATTAAGCTTCCTAATTACAAATAACAATGAACTTATGACAACAGATCTCGGGCAATGATCACACAATTGTTTAATATTGAAGACTTATCTTTCAAACCAAATTTTATGTTACTTATTGTGTTGTATATGTTGCCACAAATTTTTTAAAACAAATAAATATTTTAAATAAGCAAATGATAATAATCCTTTTATTTTGCTTATAAAGTTTTGTAACTATGTAGGAGTCTATTTTCTTGTTTCCAATGTTAACGTGGCTTCACAGACATTATAACGACAAGCCAGATGTGTATTCCCTATTATTTATTTGCTATTTTGGGGTCCCAGATTTCCATACTTTATATCTTTATTTTCTGTCAGCATTGGCGAGAAACTATTATTAATGTTCACTCACATAACGATAATTATATCAAAATTTACTTTTACACGAAAACATTTTTATTTCATGCTTGTAATCAGTTACTAATACTCTATTTAAATTATTGATAACTTTATTATGGCATTAGATTTGTTTTTCTAAACAACCTGTTTTTTTCACTCAGTATCAATTTGTCTAAATTTTCAATCAAAAATGTTTTATTTTCTTCACTTATTACTTGAAAAAAAATGGTTTATTTAGTAATCCTGTTAATACTGACAAATATTCACCTTAGATTATCAGATAGTGGAAGACACTGATGTTGTTGTATTTGGATTTATTATATTGTGGTACTGCTAAAGTTTGAAAGATGGAAGTTAAGGAAGATATGATATTGTAGGAAAACTTTAAGCAGTTTCACAATTAATTTTAATTACTGAACACTGATGTATAAAATTTAATGTACTGTATGGAATAATTTGATATGAAGATTCATGTGTACGTTTGTATAGACTAGAATAAATTTAAACAATTGCTTAGTCAAGATTCAAATGAATTATCAACGATTGACATTGAATGTGATCTCAAGAAGTACTAGCGGTGATGATTGAAATAAGAATGCATATATATATGCATTAAGGTAAAGGAACCAATCGTCAGCATGTTAAAGAAATGCTGATGGATTTTATTTTAAGTGCTTTGTAAGGAACTTCATCATGGATTACACATCATTTTGTTGCTCAAAGTGTCCACTTTAATCACAAATAATGTTACAGTGAATTTGAATAAAACTTAATTTTTAAAATACAAAACAATGAACGCAAGCCACAGAACCAATAGTCGGCACCATAAAATACTGAGGAACCAGTGTTCGGCATATGTAATGTAACCAATAATCGGCACCATAAAATCCTGAGGAACCGATA